>JAQQZZ010142693.1:0-13036 GCA_030265115.1 Mopalia vespertina | reverse complement strand
CCTATTACATGATAACGTTGAACCCTTCCTTATTATGTACTAATCAATGCGACCTGAGATGCTCTCACTATACTACTTAAGTGTGTTACAAGAGGTGATGGAATGCTACAGTGTATGGGATGTCTCCAGTGGGCGCATACAGCCTACATGTGCTGATACCGATAACTATATTGGTTTCAAATTTGTTTATTAAAATAAGTGATAGCTCTTGATTAATTGGTGAAACTATATAAACAAGATCATCAGATCAGATTCTAATGCATATTGCTGATATAGTTATTCATTTATCAAATATGTGTTTGTTATTTAATGTAGCTAAACCAGTCAAGTCCGTGTGTAGTCAATCAAACTGTCATCAAAACTAAATTTACAAAAAAAATTGCAAATAAAGCACAATTTTTCGAAAGTTGTTGCATCCTGAACAACGGATCGGTTTGTGTTACCTTAATTACCATTCTTAGGTGTATACAATCTAACACAGTGTTTACTTGGTAAGCGCATCGCTCAAGGGGTAGTAAACTTATTGGATGATGGTGCAATTCAACAGTAACCATCGACGCTTTATTGAAAATGTTCCTCCAAAGATTTAAAACAAATCTGCGGCTTTGGACATGGGCATTGGTTAAAATAAGATGTAATTATAGCCTCAAAGTTAAGTGTACCGTTTTGCCCCACTTTCCCCTACTGCACTATTTGCTATATTCACAAATTGTCTGCCTTGTGCGATTGTCACGGGCGCGTATACAGCCAGAGACCATAATTTTCCATAAGCTGTAATGTTAATGTTTGGACTTATATCTACCTCCAACACTTTCGTTGGGCGAATACCTCCGGTAGAGGCCTTAATCAACCTTTCACGAGTTCACCATCCAAAGCTTGACATAGCAGGAATCGATGAAGGAAGTTTTGAGATACTGTCCAGAAGAGATGATCGAGGGCATCTGAGGTCAACTTAATTCAGAACGTGAGCACAGCCGAATAACGCATAAGACGACACTATTCATATACAGGTGTCAAATTTGACCTAATTATGCTTATATACCACATTGACTATTCATATAAATGCATCTAATTTGACCTTATTATGCTTATATACCACATTGACTGTTCATATAAAGGCATCTAATTTGACCTAATTACGCTTATATACCACATTGACTATTCATATAAAGGCGTCAAAGTTGACCTAATTACGCTTATATACCACATTGACTATTCATATAAAGGCAACAAAGTTGACCTAATTAGGCTTATATACCACATTGACTATTCATGTAAAGGGGCAATCGAATGTTACATGCCAGTACTAAAAAGTCAACTAAAACTAATCCGCAACTGAAGTTAAAAAAAATAAATAATAAAAAATCCCTAGTTATTGTCAGAACTACATGTATATTCGTCACTGGCAAACTTGATGAAGTATTAGTGGTCTTATGCCATATAAGTGTCGCTATATGGTGCGGTAGTAAGCTTATGGACGACATCTCTGTTGGGTATGGACGTATAAATAATTGTAAATCTAAAAAAACTAATCGTGTCCCTTATATACGGTGGCTTATAAGGGACACGATTAGGTTTTAGGTTTACAATTATTTTTTTTTAATTTCTACTTAAGTAGATACAGTTTCTACACAAGATAAAATATTTCTACTTTAGTAGAAATACTTTCCACCTCAGTGAAAATAATTTCTACTCGAGTTAAAATATTTTTATTTATTAGAAATGATTTCCACTCGACTTAAAATATTTTCACTGCAGTGAAAATATTTCTACTCAAGTTAAAATATTTCTACTTAAGTAGAAATACTTTCCACCTCAAAAATTTCTACTTAAGTGAAAATAATTTCTACTCAAGTTAAAATATTTCTACTTAAGTAGAAATAATTTTCACTTCAGTGGAAATAATTTCTACTCGAGTTAAAATTTTTAAGTACAAATATTTAAACTTGAGTTAAAATATTTTAACTCGAGTTGAAATTATTCCTACTTAAGTAGGAATATTTTAACTTGAGTAGAAATTATTTCCACTGAGGTGAAAATTATTTCTACTTAAGTAGAAATATTTAAACTTGAGTAAAAATATTTTAACTCGAGTTGAAATTATTTCTACTTAAGTAGGAATATTTTAACATGAGTAGAAATTATTTTCACTGAGGTGGAAATTATTTCTACTTAAGTAGAAATGTTTTAACTTGAGTTGAATTAATATTTACTCAAGTAGAAATATTTTAACGCGAGTTGAAATTATATCTACGTAGGTTGTAATATTTTAACTTGAGTAGAAATAATTTCAACGTTGGTGAAAATATTTTATCTCAAGTAGAAACTATATCTACCGAAGTGAAAATATTTCTACTCAAGTAGAAATTAAAAAGAAAATAATTGTAAATCCAAAAGACAAAACGTGTCCCTTATAAGCCACCGTACAGAACCGGTATTGAGACAAGTATCGCGCGATAAAAAGCTTTTTTTTTAAATAAGCTCATTCTGACTTCAATTCATTTAGTAAACATTAAGTAACAACTAACTTTTAACGTAGACTGCCATTTAGTGATAAATCCGCGCCATTACGTCCAGCAGAGGTAGAAGTCAATTCTTCGTCACAATTACGGAAAAATACAACTGCTGAAAAATGTGCAAATCTGTAATGTGGGTCAAAATAGAAAAGATTAGAATGTTGATTTAAAAATAATTAAACTTGCGTGTAGGCCTTACTTTAAAAAGAACTACATTACCTAGTCCCGTTGTACGTACACATGTTGAATTCCGGACAATTTACGGTGATCTACCGAATATATCTGCAAAACATAGTAGGACCCGCAACCGTAGTCAGCCTGTCGGCCTACTAATCCTTCTCTGATGAACCGCTTACGGGTTCGAGTCCGTTTGTCGACCATCAGATATTTGAGGGAGTCACACGACGTGACTCCGGCAATTGTAGGGGTAGGTTTTCACGAGGTTTCCTCCCGGTTTTCCGCCGTATTTAAGAAAGAAACAATGTGAAATGGACAATCCGTCGTCATATAAATGAAATTGTTTGAGTACAAAGTTAAACCACAAACAAACAAAACGTTAGCATATAGTCCTGCTTATGATCAAGTCGATTTTTTAATGAAAGGACTTCATTTGTGTTCTTTTTGGTTTTTGTTATTTTGTTATTATTATTTTGTTATTATTATTATTATTATTATTATTATTATTATTATTATTATTATTATTATTATTATTATTATTATTATTATTATTATCAGTATTTTAATGTCTTCATAAATATGGCTACAACATCAATATCTCGCCAGGGATAGCGTGTACCACACGGAGAACGAAGAAAAGGATTTGAGTACTCCGATAAACCTTGGCATTTTGGATGACATCACGAACTTGTTGAAAGCGGTGTTTCCCGACTCTCCAACATTCCCATGTTTTGGTAACCACGACTACTTCCGAGACGGCCAATTTCCCGTTCATGAGAACGAAATGTATCGTCACATGATCAACTCCTGGGGTGGCTGGATTAACAGATCAAACAGCGAAGACTTCAAAAAAGGTATTATTTAATGTCTTTTGCTTTTAATTGGTGCAGTTCCGATGATCCCTTCAGGGCTTGTGATTGGTTAGGGAACCAGGGAACAAGAAAACTAGCTGGCTCTTGGATTAGAGTCAAAATGGAGTAAGGCTATACTATATAGGCCTACAGTTGCTTCTGATAAATACCTTAAATCATCCAATAACATTCCTTAAAACAATGATATATAAAACACTTCAATACTTTTTGAACAGCAACGTATGCAGAAATAAAACTGTTATATGCCGTACATAAAGTACCCACCCAATAAGGTATATGTAATATGCTTTGATGAGATTTAGTAGATCTGTTCGTCACATATCACTTTTATCACTCTTATGACTTGTAAGATTTATAATTAAGAGCCCCATTATCAGCCCATAACGCTGTTGTTATCGATATCCACTGAGTACACAATAAGTCGTCCTATATGTATATATGATAACCTGACATGTATATGTGTTTTTGAGCTTGGTAACTCCAAGTCTGCATTCAGTTCAAAGTGACCTGACCTGCTCAAAAGAAAATAGTTTTGAAACATTAACATACATTTACTAAAACTGCTACTATAAAACAAGGTACTTGTTTAAATACCAGTTTATCTAAGTTCTTAAGGTTTGTTCAAATTAAACTAGGCATAGCTCATGTTTTCTGTTTGTAGTGCCCGTTTTAGAATCATATATCAGGGTGACACTACATAGTCTAACAATACATAATGATGCCCCGTCCTATAATGGTTGGATTACAATGACGATGCACGATCGCGCGATGGTATAATGATGACGTATAATCGTACGATAGTAAAATTGCGTTGCACTATCATATGATGGTGTAATGGCGGTGCACGATGGAACGGGGGGAGGGGGGGGGCGTGACATAGTTGTTAGCGTGTGCGCTTACTAATCCTACTTCAATTTACCGTTCACGGGATCGAGTCCGTCTGTCAACCATCAGGTATATGAGTGTTTCACACGATGTGGCCCCGGCAATCACGGGGGTGGGATTTACGAGGTTTCCTCCCTGTTTTCCCCCGTAATTAGGCAAAGAACAGTGTGAAGTGGACAATCCGTCGTTAAATAAGTGAAATACCCTTGAGTACGACGTTAAACCACAACCAAACAAACAAACTAACAAATGATGGTTTGGGTGGCCTTGTTCGACGATCATACAGACATTAATTTTATCCTTCTTCCTTTCGACGACGCATCTAAAAATATAATACGTCATAGGACGTTTACTCTCGGATTTCAACCATATTTACGTTACGGACAATCTGCTTCTTCTCAGTGAAATACCTTGAGTGCCACGTTAAACACCAATGAAACGATAAAATAAAATAAGGCGGTTTGGAGTTTATCAATACTGGACACGATATTTATTCACGATAATTCAAGTGATTTATCGATCTTGTCCATTCTGAAATAGAGATGAAATCATTCTCTCTTTCGTGTGGACTGTGACTGTAACATACCGATGGCCCATTTAATTTGAGGTTAAGGCTGTGTGTAGTAATACAAGTGACGTCATTGTTAAGGGACTAGTTATTCATTACTTAAAGAAGAATACAGTTTGAGTTGTCTGAGTGATGCGGTCAGATTCCGATTGAATCGTTATTACTTCTTTACTGTTCCTGTTAAAATAGCGTGTGACGACTCTCTTCCTAGTCCACTTTTTCGAGAAAAAGTTCTACAACAAAAACAAAAAAGTCTCCATAATACAAGCGAGTGTTTTACAAGGCCCAAATAGGAGATTTACCGATTGCTCGCTCTCTCTTTCTGCCTTGGAATTGGTTCTATCCAACTAGTTCCATGATGCAGCTGTAGTTTCTCGTGTCGCCGACCTGGTCTATATTTTAATACAGTCCTGACCCTTCTGTTTCACTAGAAACATTGAACTGCAGTAACCCAGATGAACAGTAAAAGGATGTGGGTCTTTTTTTCAAATGCCTCAAAATAAATCTTACTGATTTATTGTGTTAACTCTAACATTAACCACGTTTTGCAATCACCCCTTTTCATTTGGGTTAATTGTTAAACGATGCTTTGTTTGATTACAAGATATATGTTCCTCTCAAATATATATATGTTCTCTTCACTAATTGCACTTATTACTTACATACTCATGAGGAATGTGTAATGTTGCATGAAAATGAGGATCGATTGTATTGAATACTTAATACTTGTTTTAGGTGGAGAAACTTTGTTGTAACTGTGACTATCGTGAACAACCATTAATTACAATGACTAGCTTTGAATTTTACTTAAATTTTATATGTCTATACTTTATCCTGGGATCTATACTAATGGACACTGACCGTTATTTCACTTTGGTGTTATTCTAAAACACATTGCTCGCTTATGAACGAATTTCTCACACACGGCAACATTGTATTTTAAATGCATGGTTTTATTATCAATGCAAAAAAGTAAACGTGACAACAAGGTTGCTAATTTAATTCTTTCTTTCTTTCTTTTTTTCACAAGGCGGCTATTATTCTCTGTTGATACCATCTGGGAAGATACGGCTCATATCCCTCAATACAAACCTATTTTACACCAGTAACAAGCTGGTGGTAAACATAACTGACCCGGCTGATCAGCTGGCCTGGATGGAGACAGTCATGAGTAATGCAAAAAACAACAACGAAAAGGTAGGTATATTTGTTAAAAAATAACTGGATACCGTACGTTTGACTTACAGATTTTTAAATCCCGTACTATGAAAGCAGCCCTGTTAAAAAGCATTTTTTTGTAACTCCTGAATAAGTATTTAAAACATGAGGTCATTCATCGATATTAATTAAACAAAATCCCTGTGCCAGTGTGATTACTTTTTAGAAATATATATAGGCCCCGATTTCCCCTTTCTTTCCTGTGCCTTATGATACTATTACAAGATACTGGTACTATTAAGCTTCAGATCAATTGCTTTCTTCAGAATATAATTTCTAATTGATTTTTTACAGGTGATAATAATTGGTCACGTGCCACCAGGCGTAAAAACTCCGGACGGATTTCTCTGGTTTTACTCTGGACATAATGACAGATTTGTCGACCTAATAAACAAGTATCTGGATATCATCACCGCACTACATTTTGGACACGACCATCAGGACGAGTTTAAACTCTTTTATAACAAGGGTAAGTTAAGTAGAGAAATAAAACTGGACTAGCATGACCTAATATATACACCCAAAATTCTTTTATTACATTTTAAAAAATATATCATCCCGAACGAGATTATCTGATTGACCCAAACACTAAAACACAATTGTGGATAAGTTCTATATAAAAAAAACAGAAGTAACATCAGTATCCCTGTGTCAGTGCTTGCCATAGAGGTAGATTCGCATCATTTACGAGGCTAACAATTATAGTCGTTAAGTGTCAAGCCGCTGTAGCTCAGTTGGTTAGAGCACTGGCTTTGTTAGTTAATCCCGTGATTCGAACTCCGGAGGCAATCCAAATGTTCTTTTTCTACATTTTAAAATGTATAGGTTGGGTTAGACAGAGAGAGGGGTTTGGACTAGATTAAAATGTATAGGCTATATTTTATGTTGGGAGATGGTTGGGTTAGACAGAGAGAGGGGTTTGGACTAGATTAAAGTTGGCATAAATAAAACAAACATGAATTAACTACACAACCGGGACTCAGGACACAAAGAAACAAAGTTTGGCACAGCTTAAACACGTCCTTCTCGGACTTCCATCGGGCTTAAAATAGCTTGCAGGGTGGGAGACAAAATTCCTAATAATTTTGTGTTTACTTCCACTGAAAAAAATAGCCACCTGCTTTGTCTCGTGGTTAGGAATTTAATTTATTGATCTCGATTCTTTAACTTATTTTGTTGGTGTTTCTCATACCAACCACCTGTTTCACTAGTGAAAACATCCTCTTTATTTTGTGTTATGAGACATTTTAACCATTTATTTAAACCAAATCGTGTAAAATTTGAGTTCATTTATCTATCATATATGTTGTTACTATGTTATTGTGCTGTAGATGGTCAGCCGGTTGTCCCGATGTTCCTCGCTCCTGCTGTAACTCCATGGCGTTACAAAACCTCTACGAAGACAGGTCGTGCTCGAAACCCCGGGATCCGTCTAGTGAAATATGATCGAGATACTGGGGAGCATTTAAACTATATCCAATATTACTTAGATCTGAACAAGGCTAACCGGGATGGGGCAGGGATATGGGAATCTCTATATGACGCAAAAATGGCTTACGGTGTTGCGGATATCAGCGCCAAGTCCTTACATACGATACGAGAGAGGTTTATATCAAGAAACAATAAAGATGTCCAAGATTACTTCAAATGGATGGGAGTCAATGGTGACGTAGAGACGACCTGTGATCGAGTCTGTCAACACGAGATCTACTGCGGCATGAAACACTTCCAGATAATACCTTTCAGACAATGTCTCGATGACATCAGCTCAGCTCCTCAAATTTTATGCAACCCTTTTGTGTTCTTTGTATTTCTCTTCGTTTTAATTTTGTTTTGAAAGACAAGTTCTTACTTTCCTGCAATATGCGTATCATAGTATGTTCTTGTCTGCAACTTTCTTATGTTATCGGGAGATATATCATTTATGAGTTTGATGAGATATCTATAGATGCTTGTAACAAAATGCGTGTCTGTTTAGTTTGTCTGGCCAACAGCCATAGGGGAAATCATTATTTGCTATCAACTCAGCGCTTATTTTACTTTAGCTTGAACACCACCCCACACACTCTAGATTTGTTGGGGTTAACGCCACCGCTGCCTGGATGAGGAGAAAATAGAGCTTCAAACTGTATAGCGTCAAATGGCACGTCTGGCTTCCTGCAAAAAAACTCCAGAAAGGGTATGAATCATTTTTTTTTTAAATTATTCATTTGAGACAATTATAAACTTTGAAAATGTAAGATACTGAGCAGGATGTCAAGCAACACAAATAAAACACAAATGTACTTCTTCATACGGAAGGGCCTACTAGTATTTGATTTGTCAACGTCTTAGTATATCATTAAATACAATCAGAGAAGGAGTCAATCAAGAAAATATTAAACGACATTATAATGCAGATCTAAGCTTAGCCTTTAGTGTATGGGGTGGAAAAAACTTTTCTTACTCATTGGACGGGGGAAAATTACTGTGCCCAAAGATTGTACATCTTTTCAAAGAAAATTTCGCTGCTCGGAGAGAACACCTGCTCGTGGCTGTGGTACTATTAACTGTTCTATAGCTTTAACGGTACCCGTAGCACAAGCTAGGGACTACCAGGTGTGCAAAAGATGACAGATAAAAATGCAATCGTATTCTCGCGAGAGTTTGCATAGTGAACGAGACTAAGACAACTCTCGTACGCCATGCCAGGCCATAGCTCATTAATATCCGCCAATATTTGGGGCGACGATTGCCACAGGTAGGCAAATTTAAAAAAATGCAAAACAAGATGACCCGAGTGTACCGTAGAGTCAATGTCTCAACGTAGGAATAAAAATCGATTCTATTTTAGAATGATACAAAGTAACCAATTGTATCATCAGAATTGCTCAGGAAATCCGCTTAAAAATTTAGCAAGAGATCTCGATGTGCTGTATTTCATTGGGAGCAGGACGTTTATTATAAAGTAGGTTAAGTACAGAATCAAATCAGACCATCTTTGTGACCAATTAATTTTCGATGTGATTTTATGTGCGACAATGGACGAGGTGTGTTCTATATGTTTAACACTGGTTGTGGAGATTAGTCAAATCAGCGAATAAAAAACGGACAAAGAAGCGACAATGGAGGAACTTACCAAGTAAAAGAAAGTTCAAATAAGTTGAAGGCAAAGATGTGACAGCCAAAATGTGAAATTTGTCATTGTATGTCTTAATAGGGTGAGACCTTGAATATCGACCAAATAACCCCCAACATTGCACACAGTGTCATTCATGGAAGAAAGGTGTCATCGTAAACTACGCGTAAGGAGTAAAGGGTAAACTCTAGACTGTTGGTCCTACAGGTGTCGCTTTCATAACAGACTCAGTGTATACAGCAGCTCCATTCGATTTTAACTTTTTTTTTTATCTTGGGGGAACAACTTAATACCCCGTTTTACAATCAGATGTTCCAATTTTATTGACTAAATCTTCTTCCAAGGTGTGCGTGACATTCAGTGGTCGTGGATGATGGTTTATAAATAACCACTCCAATCGATCCGTGTACACATGGGATGGAGAGGCGGGTCGATGCCGCGTGCACACAATGGCCACAATCAGCCACAATAGAGTACAACTGTATATTGGAGCAGATACAAACAAGATGTCATTTAGCAATGTGTACTTCTAATGACAAACAGTATCCTTAATGTTGTCAATGAATGGCAACACTACAACCCTCCGAAGACGAAATGGTGAAAGTCTAACGATGCAATTTAGAAAAGAGAATATAAAGTTAGAGAATAGTACTCTGGGCTGCAATAAAGTGTATATACGTAAAAACGGCATCAGTTATTTTAAGAGATGAATTAGTGTGAAATGGTCAAGCGGAAAGGGGAACCAAAGTCAGCTTCTCTGCCTCAACATGCAATTTCTACATTAACATAGTACAAGAATAATTATTCAAAGTATCGTGCATGAGTAGAATAGGAATGGATTAATCATGACCTGACACTTGACTTGACTCAGTATTAACTTAGAGCTTCCTGAAATGAAAACAAAAACTTACTATAACTGATGACCAGATTAATCATTAATCGTCTGTACTTCTGCCTGTAGATTTCAATATAGTCAAAATCACACTTGGACTATGTTCACCCCCGCCTATCGGACCCGGCATACAACAAGACCGAACAACCACTCGTTTTAATCGGAAGAGTGTTTCCGTTTATTCTTCAAGCACACCTCACCTACTACAACACCACAAACAAAGCATAGATGTAAATTGTTACAATACATTCTCTTTAATTTCGTTATCATTAATTAACCGACATAACAAGGTTCTAGGCAATTTCTCATTATTAATATGTTGCATAAAATCAGTATTCAAATTTATTATTGATTTAACACATTGCACATGTTTCCCAAAATGTCCATTTTGTGTGTTCATATTTTACCAACGTGTTTTTTTCATATCCGCATTTTAACCCCGAGATACTAAAGCTATATTAGGCAGAATAAATCCCTGGTAATGTGTGAATTTAGGTCTCCACGATGTGCTGCCATAAATTACATATATCTCTAACTCATTGGTGAAAACATGAACAAAGCTACAATGACCTGCTCGAACACATAGTTTTACCAAGTCACCAATTGAATTAGACGGTATTCCGTAATATAACGTGGGCTCAAAGGCAAAAATATTAATGTCTGAAATCACGATTTGGATAAAAATGATGTTAATGTTTCCACTGGTCCTATAAAGGAACTTTAGCGCCCCCAAAATGGACAAAGTCATTTCTGCCTTCGAACCCACGATAAATAGTACGATCGGAAATAACATTTTGTTCACATGACTGCAAATTAAAAAGGAATTGGATAAGTCCTGGCATGTCGTTCATGTAAGGCGAAATCACGAATGGATACGAGATTTGCATGTTAAACTATCAATCTAGTCACATGTCCTTTAAATCCTTCAATTCCGTCTTATTTCCAGGTATGTTAATGAATAGTGTTTAATTCTTCTTCATTGATTCATTATTTTATCCATTTCTGTAATTCGTGTTTGCGAACACCAAATTGACTTCACTCATTTTCATAAGCATCCACTCAACAAGCCATACTCATAGTTGTCGCCCCTGCGCTAGATAGCGACACGCAGATATATACGCGCCATTTTGTAAACCCACGAACAGGGGAGACGACTCTCGACGCACTGAACACAGTCGGACTATTTTCACAGTTCTTGTCGTGGGAGGTGTCAGACTTTCTTGTTAAACTACAAATGGAAATAATAGGCCTAGATAAGCTACACATAAATGATTGCATTTAAAGAGATCATTTAACGGTTAATGATATTGAAATTAATTTTTCCTTGTTTGTAAATATAATTTTATCAAAATTGGTGTGAGAAAAAAAATAAAAATAAGGACAACCAGCAGCCGGTTGTTCAAACCGCTATTAAATTTAATTCTGGATTAGATAACGGACGTCACTCCATGTTGAAGGCTTATCTCTAATCTAGGATTAGTGATTTAATCTGATATTATTATTGCAAATCTTGGTTTATTCATTCAATCGACTCGACCATTGTACGAGTTGGTTACCGTTACTACATGTACATGTTACTAATGTTCAGTTTTGTTGTAAATAAAGAAACTGAATTTCTGTTCAACTTGTGTACATTAATGTATTATTGTAAGTAAAATACATTATTTTTTCAAAATATTGGATTTTCTTGGTAAAATTTAAAACAGAAATAACAAAGGAACTTGTAAACATTCATAGCCTATTTATTATTTATACACGATTTGATGTACATATAGGCCTATGTTTTGATTGTCTAGAAAGAGAGTGAGACATGTACACAATGTAACATAAGTTGTGATTATTCAAAAAATCGTATAAATATCAAACTTTATATCTTTACTATACTATAGCTCTCTACAATATTTACCACGGTTAAGTTGCACCTGATCCTGCATTATGGAATTCAGCCGAGAAACTACAATTGTGATCACAAGCTCATCCAGCCGGTGGCTATTCTGAAGAAGTCAGGCTAGCAGTTCATAGATTATGCTTCTTCCATATCCCGTTGGTAGCACAGCATTACAATTTTTCCAAAAGCTTCCACTTGCTTTTATTTTAGTTCATATTCTGATACACAAAGCTTTTCCTTAGTGTAAGCCAGCCTATTAGACACGGTGTTAGGCGAGCCCTGAGAATAGAAGGAGAAACGCAGGAAGCTCAGTGACAAGTTTTATTGTTCCCCGGAATACAGATCAAGAACAGACAACTCATGCCGTATTATTAAACATAGCACATATCAGCCCACAGATTACAGATTTATCTATATATGTTTACTTTAGAATAACATCTATTTAGATTAACCATGATAAATCACCATGTCCCGTTTAATTGACATATGTTTTGGTATATTAAGTCACAAAGTCACTTTAAGCCTAACAAATTATCAGCAGGTAGCACACAAAGTATAATCTGTAATGAACAAGTCTCCAACATGTTAAAGTAAGTAACCTGCACGATCACTGTACGACTATTATGTTTTTGTATTAGCAAAATAGAATTAATAAAATGATATCGATTTTAACTCACATTTATTTAGTATTGTAGCATATCTGAATTCCGGTTACCACAACAAACATAAATCATGTCATTCTGTATAATCTACTAGCCCTGTTAACATGACAGTGAGGACTTCCCCTCACGGTCATGCTGTGTTGTCATCCCGCATACTTACTGCATAAGCGGGGCGCCACGTTCCGTACAGTTAGATCATTAAAATAAAGCCAAATCCAATGATAATGTCCCATTTATGCC
>JAQQZZ010142682.1:0-13037 GCA_030265115.1 Mopalia vespertina | reverse complement strand
TTAAGTACCGCACCAGTGGGCTCTCACCCCGTCATATTGATTCAAACAACGTTAAGTACGGCACCAGTGGGCTCTCATCCCGTCATATGGATTCAAACAACCGAACGAATCTAAACTATAATAATTCTTCGTTTTAGTACTAGCAAATACATACACGTGGCATTATGTTTTATTTCGTTTGGCGTCTGTCCAATTTCCGATGTCTTTGAAATTGTAATTCCACCTAAAAAAAGAACACAAATTGAGAGCGTGACGCCAAAGTACGACCGTTACACAACTTAATATCCTACCGATTATTTCGATCTGACCCAATTTTACGATATCAGATATTGTATAACACAAACCTCGGAGTTATCATCAAAAATCCATTGCAAGTTGGGCTAGTTCTAGAAACACAAATTGAATAGATGAACAGTAAGGTCAGATGTACCAGCTAACGATTATGATGTTGTTTGACAGCGTGTGGGTGTATATTTCCCGGTAGATTTCTTTGTGTGCGGCCACTATTCTTGGAACATCAATCTCCTCTATTCACCGTGTCAATGGACCTCTTAGTAAGATATGGATTTACATAAACGTATGGATAACTGTGCACTGTCCGTTCTGTCAACACAAAGCCAATGACCGTACCAAGTTTTTCAATCATAAGCGACTTGATCAGTGTGATTCGCATAGTATACATAGAAAACGGTCAAAAACAGCCTAATATTTTGTGTGAAAGGCATTTGAAAGTTGATGCACTAAACATAAAACATGGCTTTATGGGATACAATTTCCGGTTTATTATAAGTGCTTATAATACCTATAATAAATCAGAAGTTGTAATCCATAAAGCCTTATGTTATCCAAAATTTTTTGCCTTCTGAGTTTATTAACTCATGAAGAACTACCAGATCAAAAATGCCATATTTCGAGTATCAGCAGGAAGTAACATTTGAAAGTATCACTGGGTTACATAAAACAGTAAGTTAAAGTACTTATCCGTGATTTTATGCGTTTCAACTCTGATTCTGCAATACGAATATAAACGTTACTAACTTAGAAAATATGCCAGATTTTTTGTTAATTTTAAAATGTCTACATAATACAAAACGCATACGCATTGTGGGTGTTTTTTACAAGCAGCTTGCAAGGCTAGCTCATGTTTAAAACGCAGCGACACACAGATAAATGGACATATTTAGTTATTATATTAGTAAAAACCTTAATATATATTTGCTAAAAGACTAATCTGACACACTCTTTATTCGTCTTTTACAGACGCCAGTGCGATATATATAGGCGTGGATAAAATGGTCACCAATTCCTACGACGCTTTGTTTGCATAATCTATCAGATAATAAGGTTGTAAAGTACATATGTCTATGTTTAGAACAACATGTATTTATTCCGTGTTAAAGACCAATCAAGCAAACCTTTTGTTTTGGCAAAATAGTTTCTTGATAGTTTTAAAGAACCGTATGTTATGAGTTTTGTCAAGATCGTGCTCTGTTGTTAGGTTTTTTGTATTACTTTCCGACCGAATATGTGTAGAAAGTATGTTGATGGTTTTTATTCTGTTGAATAAATTGTCTTATTCACTTCATTGGATGTTTGAGCTTAGACTGTATCGGGTAGATCTTACTGGGCAATTATATCTGCATATAGGTTTCTCAGTCTGCAGCATCAATGTTTAACGAAAGACTGTTTCTGATCTAATTAGTATAAACTTATACTTGCGGTTGTATGTATATCGGGTATGAATACAACAATGAAAGTACATAATACAAGGTTAACAGGTGGACTTTCCCTAAAATATTGATCTCCACAATGCAGCAGTGAGTTCGCAATCAATTTCCAAATTCATCTTTATATACACATGCCATGTTACGACAAAACGATTTCAGACGTCAGGCATAATTACCTGTATTTACAATATCAGAAGCTAACTGAAACTCGATAAATTACCTACACACATGTACAAGTTATGTTAAGTACAAGCTATTCTCCTGAAACGCTTAAACCCAGTTCATGCAGTAAGATAAAGTATTTAATTTAGAATGAATGGGACATTATGGACGCAGCTGAACACACAGGTAATGTCCCATCTTCTCATCGCAAGGGTCAAAATGCATAAGACGAGACTAACATCTTTACCCTGGCTGCACAATTCGCAGCACAAACGTGGTAAAAGGTTAATTGGACTATTGTACAAATAAGTAGCCAATCGGAAAGTAGTTTACATATCAAAGTATACAACAAACGTTCGTGGCACCATAACGTGTCTGTGATGATGTCAGGACGCGTTAACGGGACTAAGATCGTGTATGTATAGTACATGTATAGTCTAGTTATCATATTTAGACCGCCTTATTCATTCGAATGGAAGCTCCATTCTGATTGGGCGGGGCAAAGAGAGGTCATCAGCAAGTAACTGTTGTAGATGCTAGTTAACTCAGGATTTTCCGTCTATGAAGGCAATGTAGTAAAGGAAGAGAGGCTTAATTCCACGAACTTCTTTTCCGTCTCGCCCCAGGAAGATAGTAATATTCCAGAATCAACCTGGATTCAATATATCTAGCATATGTGTTACACTTATTCTCTCTATTATGTTATATGAAGTCAGCTATTTGCAATACCGAACTCGGATTAACTTCGAATCAGATCTTTTTATCCGCCTATATGTTTACCAGCGGGTTATGCGTGTTTAATCTTATAACAGTATATGGGAACCACCGGTGCTATATATCACAAAGCGAAGGGGAGTATTCTCGTATGTTATTTGATTTAACAATTTGTACTTCTTCGGGATTATTTTTAAATCTCAAATCAAATTACCAATGGGTATAAAATAAAATAAAAAAATGCAGATTTTGAATTATGTACCTTTTGATGTCCTTCCAAAGGTCTAGTTGAGAAAAAGGGGCTTCGTGAATTATTATTCGCATGAATGATAATCAATTGGAAACAACTGATCATATGACCACCCCTAGGTGATGATATAATTATTTAAGAGGCATGCGTACAAATGGAGCAGTGAGAAATCTAAGCACTTGTGTTTCTCAGATTATTTACGTGACGTAAATCGAGCAGTGATGAAAATATTTGAAGAATGTAAGGAAAGTACTTAGCATTTTTGTTTTCATCAACAGTATTTTAAAAATCCGGTTTCATGTTGCAGTAAAATATTTGTATATCTGTGGTCATGTATTAGATCTAATTAGTTCCATCATGATGATCCCTGGTTAAACCATCCTTCTTAAATCGAGAGCTTCACTTCTGAGTGGCTTAGGCGCACGTTAAGCCTAGTTTATGTCGCAGTTACGTCGAGTTAAGTCTAACTTATGTCGCAGTTCTGATCAGTTCCAGTGGACCAGTTGACGATCGACGGCAACTAATCAGTCGTAGCTTTGAATGGGACATAAGCGCAGCTGCGTCTCCGCTGCGTCTATCGGCAACTAGTTGCCGTCCAGTTCCAGATAGTTGCACATGTTCTTCTTTCTACGTCCAGTTGCAACTGATCGTAAATAGTTCCAAGTAATCGCCAATGACGTAAGCGCTCGTACGCCTGTGACCAACTAGTTTCAGTGAGTTGCGTCTAGTTTATGACGTGCGAGGTGTTTTCTGACATAAGTGCTCAGTTGTGGCCAGTTGCCGTTAGTTCCATCGAATCGTAGTGTGACATAAGCAGAGCTTTACGAGACCAGTTGACGATCGACGGTAACTAATCAGTCGTAGCTTCGAATGTGACATGAGCGCAACTGCGTCTGGGCAGCGTCTATCTGCAACAAGTTACCGTTCAGTTCCAAATAGTCGCGCGTGTTCTATTTTCTACAACCAGTTGCAACTGATCGTAAATAGTTCCAAGTAATCGCAAATGACCTAAGCGCTCGTACGCCTGTGACCAACTATAGTTTCAGTGAGTTGCGTCTAGTTTATGACGTGCGAGTTGTTTTCTGACATAAGTTCTCAGTTGTGGTCAGTTGCCGTTAGTTCCATTGAATCGTAGTGTGACATAAGCAGAGCTTTAGGGTTCAGTCGGTTCAATACGAATCATACACTGAATTGGGTGAATTGAATGTCCACATTATCTTTCTTCGTATTTGTGCAGGATAGCTTAATTAGTCAAATAGCATCTGTGAACATAATTGGCCCGGGTAAAAATAAGTTCATGATTATTAATTCGGCCTTAAAAGTAATCAACTAAAAATAAGTATTTGACCTGTGGGGAATTAATTGTTAATTGTTTAACAGCTTATTTAATAACAAAAATTATGTGATATAATCGCCATAATTGTTAATGTATAACGAAATATGGCTTATTTTGAACAAGCAAATCAAATGGACTACATGTGATATCAGTATTGCTCATCGTTTGATGTGTCATTGAACTCGAGGTGTGGATAATATGGACGTAGCTAATCATTTGCTTGAATGGTTTGCACTAAGAAATCACAATTCATATGCACAACCCTGGGCTACACGGTAACATAATTTGTCTACAAGTGTATCGACAAGTCAAGGATGACATTCCATGGGGAAATTTTGTTTTGAAAGTCTGTAAGCTGCATTAAACTAAATTCTAGTCTGACTGGCTTAACACTGCGTTCGACGGTTCAATTGTGGGTTTAATTGTGCCTTGGCAGATACAAAACTTTGTCCTGTCATTATACTGATCTTCAATTGGCCAAATGTTGATATAGACTTATTCGCCCTTCCACTTAACACTGAGTTGGCGTGATATGCTTTCATTTATAAACACATTACCAGACTTTTAGTATATAGTTGACAAACATCTCTATTATGCGTCATAAATGTAGGAATACTGGGACATATAAGGTTATGGAAAGGTATACAAGGAAGTTCATAGGTTACCTTCAAGGCTTTAAAGCGTGTATATATAGTTTTGTTACAGTTTAATTATCTGGTTGACGTCTTGTTAGACACCTGAGTAGATTTAGGTCTAAGAACAGTATTGCGGGGACTATAAGTCGGAATATTATATTTTTTTCAAACATTTGTGTACTGGTGATTACTAATATGCAGCCTATTATTGTTTAAATAACCTATGTTGACCGCCAAATGTCTTTGAGGGTGTGCTTTTCCTCGTCTACGTCTAATGCGTTATTCAACGCATCCACATGCTCAAACTAATAATTGATTATCTCCCTTAGTCGAAATGCTAAGACAAACGATGTTTGACGAACTACTGTGAAATCGATGGCATGCAGTAGTGATGTTGCTTCGTTTCGTAACCAGACAAGCCGTTTGACAGAGCCCAATGCTCGGGGTTGATAGAAGGCATATCGGAAAGTAGCGCGAGAAATGTATCCTTAGGCCTTCAAATTTTCATAATGTTGGTATTTTTTCTATTCAATTATTTGCTACTGACTAGATTTAGGACTGTCTCTTGGCAGTCTTTTTTTTCGACTTTTCACTGATCTCCTATATCCAATCGATCATGATTCCGTAAATAAATATGCGACAACTGTCCTTTATTAATGTACGTTTTTAGTCCGTTGTTCATCAACATTTCTTTCTTTCTTTCATTCATTCATTCATTCATTCATTCATTCATTCATTCATTCATTCATTCATTCATTCCATTCATTAATTCCTTCATTCATTTTTGACCTTGATAGTCCTTCCATTAATACATAACGTTCCGAATGGCTTGAATGATTTATTACATGTGTCACGGTCACCGTTCTTTCGCCATTTTTTTTTGGGTTTCGCAAATCCTGCAAACTGGCCTTCTGATGCGATTTGAACCGGTTCTGATAGGCTTAAATGTTCACTATCTTTTGGTCTGTAATGTATTTTCGTTTTGTAGAAACTAGTTTTTCTTGCGTGTTTCTATTTAACGTTTAGTGGTACACCACAATAGTTATAACTTTTCTTTGATTTTTCTCTCCATTAGGTTCTCAAAGCGCACTTTACATAACTGAATTATAGAATTTCAGTTTTCTTGGTGGATTGTTAGGGATTTTGTCTTTAAGTGTGTTTTACTCCTGGATTGATTTATCTGAAACAAAGCAAATACAATTCTTGGATTACATACTGAGGTGGCGATACTGCCTTGTATTTATAATATGATAGTTACGAAACGTTTCTATCCACATAATGTTATATTTAATTGAAACTTTTCATGTTTTCTTACAAAAGCGATTAACATAAGATGAAAGAAATAGGCTTTCTATGTTGTATTATAGAACCCAACGATGAACAACAAAAGATCTGAAATATAAATTTGAACAAAATAATTTTTTTGGATAGAGATATATTTTAAGCTTTGTTTTCCTGGATGTTGTCCGTAAAAGAGTTCCTGGAAAATATTTATCGTGACCAAATGTTTAATTGAGGTATACTCGATATCATATCCAGCGTTACAATGGCCATACGTGGATTATAGTTCTAATTAAAATTAAGCGCTGAGCTTTAGGTTATTTCCTGTTATATAATGTAGACCTTTTGCGAGTTCACGCCAACAGTTTGCCTCCGACTAAACAAATTTAGAAAAGTCTATCGAACAAGATATCGACCTTCCGTCCGAAACCTTTTTTTTATGTTAATGTCCCTTGTTAATTCGCCGACTGAATTAGTCACCAAGCGGTCACACATCAACACTATTTTATTGTTATAAAACGAGAAAGTCGTCACACGTGTAAAAAAAATATCTCCAATAATTCCATATATGAATTGAACGACATTACATGTAATTCACATTAATTTTACAACTGACTGAGTTCAGACCTGTTTTATTATTATTATTATTATTATTTCGTAGGAAACGTAGGGTGGCGAACATCGCGGTTTGTTTATTTTGCAAAAAACTGGCAAATGATATTTGTGACATGATTGTGTCACATTTAAAAAAAATGTATAACTGACAATTTATTTGGAATGTGTATCACTGCAATCCGTAGTGCTGTCTGCAATCCGTAGTGCTGTCTGCAATCCGTAGCGCTGTCTGTCTTTTCAGTCATGCATTTAATCTGTTCATTATTTTATCTATAACCTCGTATTGAAAGGATGGAAGCCGATAGAGGGCATCTTGCCACCTCGCACAATATATTGTGAGGAAACTCGATTTTATCGACTTCCACATAAACTGTGACACAAAAGAGGGATATACTTTTCGGATGGAGGAGATTCCATACAACGAGCAAAAACAAATATTTACTTGTGCGTTGTTCTCGGGAGCAAAAGAGAGAAGTGTCAAAAGTCTGTCTGAATATATGAATGCCTTTAATCAATTTGGCTGACACGTCCTCACATGAGTGAAATAACCGTAAGTACAGTGCTAAACCACAATCTCTCACTAACGCCTTGCTCGAAAAAGACAAGTGCTCATTGTATGGTTTCTATTTCAACACACGTGTTTTAATTTATGATAAAAATTGTATAAATCGCTCAATCAGATCCATCAGCATTTATTGACAAAATTTGGGGACCGCGTCTATTTAATTTTATAGGTGTGGATGAGAGATTTTCATTCTTTTCCCATTTGTTATGTTGGTGTACAGGGGCCGGTTGCTAGAAACGATATTAAATTTAATCCGCTATTAGATGACGTCACTTCATGTTGAAGGTCTATATCTAACCCGGTATTAACCATTTCATCTGGTGTTGGCGGCTAGTCGTCTTTCGAGCAACTGGCTCCAGATGTAATGATGTCGGTAGCCGCTATTGCTACATCTTTGCGAGCCAGTGTTAAGACATGGGTGTATTAACCTTGGCACATTAGAAACCTCTATGGTGTCTGAGTCGACTAAGGCCACATAATCTTGTCCCATCTGGGGTTTCCCCTAAATCTACCGCCCAATAAAATAAGCCGATTCAACGACAGTAGGAGTCTACGAGCGGATGCAAAAATAATGACGGAAAGCAGTGTTCGAAATCAACTTATAAACATGATCAAGAGCAAGTTTTGTGATCACAGTTTAAATAATATCCAAATCCAGTGGTTGTACTATTTCTTGGAGTCTCCTTATGTAACGATCAAGTACCATTTAGCCTTTCAAAGCAGGCGGGCTGTACGCAAGGCATGGAGGTAAGGCGGCGACGGTTTAAATCAAATGTTGGAGCCTGAAGATGTTTTAAAAGAACTATCGAAAACAAATACACGTGACTGTTGTGCGATAGAGCGTCGCTGATGGGCTGGGTGTATGCTGCCAATAGAATTCCAGCATATGAGGCTGGGTCATAATACAAATAAGCAGCGTTATGTCGCATGGTCTCTCTATAGGAGACACCATGTGTCCAAATGATGGTATTGCTAAAGAGCCTGTCACTCAGATCCACTGTGAATACTGGCATGCTTATATTTGTTATCTTGTAATACAAACGGGATCCAAACAAATCATAAAATCATTCATAAAAAGTGCATGTCCCAGGGGAAATTGTCTGCTTCGCCCAGTGAATAAACGTAATTGCCGAAACCATAAAATTGTTCTCTTCTGGATCAGGAAGGGAAATTTCCGTCGACGGTCAAGACGCCAAATGTGCCATTAAATCTGACCTCTGCATTAAATTGACCAGACTGATATGGTCTGGACCATGTGATCACATTATTTCCTTCGCTGTCCACTAAAACTATACAGCCATATGCACTAGTGGGTGTTTCATTGTCTAGTCTAATCGTCTCCATTAATCACCAGAAAAGACGGAATTGGTTGAAGTGCATTTTGTATGGATGTATCATTTCACCTTGAAAAGAATAAATAAAAAAAATCAATACAATCGAAAATCCAACTTGCTTTTATCATATCTTGTTTAACACTGATATCAACAATTATTGTGGCTGTGTGGATATCCATATAATTCTCATTGATATGGGAAAGCATGTGACTGGTCAAATTGCGGTGTAGTTTGTAGCGGGTCGGGAGCTTGAGGGGTGTCTACGAATTAACTATACTAAGATCGTCTTATAATTGAAAAACCCTTTATGTCAGACAGTAAACGCTATTCAAACAAATAAAAGTAATGAGCTTATGAACTGTGAAGCCGAATTTAAGTTTAATTCTCTCATATCATGGGGTCCATCATTCTAAAATAAAATCGATTCTACTTCCTACGTCGAGACATTGACTCTAAGATCCACCCGGGCCATCTTGCTTTGCACTTCTTTTATTAGCTGGTCTGTGACATACGTCGCCCCAAATATTGGCGGAAATCAATGCGCGATGGCCTGGTATAGCGTACGAGAGTTGTCTTAGTCTCGTCCACTATAGAAACTATCGCGAGAATACGATTGGGGGTCCATTAGACGATTGTTTATGCGCGTGAATGTGAAAGTGAATTTGATACAAACACCGAATTCCGTACCAACATACAAACAATTCAACAGGGGTAAAAAAGGACCATTTACCAACGCGTTTGCTGTGTATGCAGCTCTCTCATAAAAGAGACCGTATCGGCGTTTTTTATTCACTAAGAGGATTCTTAACACGAACATTTTTGTTTTATGAATATCGATTTTTCTCTAATTCATTTTTGAAGCGTAAGTCAAAAACAAATTAGCTGTAGTAATATTATTTCATTTTGTTTGTATAAATATTGTTATTTACTACTTTTATTTTTTTAGTTTCAATTTCATTCGTTTTTTAATTTGGAATTATATCAGAACAATTGTCTTCATAATAATGACAACTGTAGCATAAACTAAATATGACATGTTGGTATCTACAACTATCAGGAACTCATACATACAGAAATAGATCTAATATCTTTAAAGAAACCTATATTGATCGTCATGGCCTTTTACGTACACGGTATCTTTGTTAACTTTGTCCTCGACCGCAAAAGTTTCTTAAGACTTTTAAGAAGTTTCTCTGCCAATGCAAGATATAAGTGAGTTAGCCTAGAAAATGTAAGGTATGGAAACGATATGAGACAGTCTGGTTAATCCTATAGTTCGCTACATACTATAAACTGGGGTCTTCAATAAAGAAGTTCTAAACATTCGCAGTGTGACATACTCTGTCTTATACATTCAACTCAGATCGCCATCTGACATACTCATTTTTACACATTTAACTCAGATCGCCATCTGACATACTCTGTCTTACACAATCAACTCAGATCGCCATCTGACATACTCTGTCTTACACAATCAACTCAGATCGCCTTCTGACACACTCTGTCTTACACAATCAACTCAGATCGCTATAGTACATACTCTGTCTTACACAATCAACTCAGATCGCCATCTCACATACTCAGTCTTAAACAATCAACCCAGATCGCCTTCTGACATACTCAGTCTTACACAATCAACTCAGATCGCCATCTGACACACTCTGTCTTACACAATCAACTCAGATCGCCATCTGACACACTCTGTCTTACACAATCAACTCAGATGGTCATGTGACATACTCAGTCTTACACATTCAACTCAGATCGCCTTCTGACACACTCTGTCTTACACAATCAACTCAGATCGCAACCTGACATACTCAGTCTTACACATACAACTCAGCTCGCCTTCAGTCCTGATTTTAAGCATGTTTTGAAAGCCTCAATCAATTGGGTAATCGAGGGGATTTGTTGGAGGTAACCAACAGGCCATTGTCATACCTGTTTGGTGTATTAACTGTGGCCCGCTATCAATAACCAAACCGAACATCGAATAGTGACAAAATAAAACAAGGAACGATTGCTTGATCGCAACATACGAGATGCACCCCTATGAGATATATGAAGTCATTGTTTTAACCTCTCGCCCGGTAATAACGCTTGAGAACTACGTAGTTATGTTGTCAGATGTGGCTGAATCTTTTTCAATGCATTTATTTGATGGTTATGTGTCGTTGTTTTGCGGTTCCTTGAGGAACTTTTTTAATGAATACCAATTCATTATCTCTGTGTTATAACCTTTTATTTGTTTCTATTGATATCCCATGTTTTTCCCGTGTGCGTCTGTTAACATCCAAATTTTATCCAGAATTACGGAGACAAATCTGACGAGATGATGCAGATTATTATAAGCCTCCTTATATTTGTAATATCTCAAGACAACCGGAGTAGTAATATAATGCTGTGAACAATGAAATTACATACATCAATACTATTTAAAGTATACTTGGATAACGTAAGCGGCGAGTACTTACATAAATTAAATGATTTATCGGTAAAGATAATGTGAGCCAACCACGGATCTTTTACAGTCCATTCGACCGACCTGTTTTAACAATACCATCGTTCCGTACAATATAGTATAGAATGACAAGACTCGTTCAGCATTATATAAAAAGGCAACTCTCTTTGTTTTATTCTAAATTTGACTATTGTGGATAGAAGTTAATTTGTATTAAACTGGAAATTTTCTAATAAATTACTCAGTTTAATTTTGAAATTAAAACATATTTGCTTGACCTTTGAACAGCTTAAGACAAATACAAACTACAATCAGATTTCAGAACAAGTGCTTCATCGTTTGCTCAATTCAATTGACTGTGTTGGTGTATTCCGATCGCTTTGCATTGGTGAGTGAGATGGTGGAGGGTTAGACGAGAGCGTCACGTATTGTAATTATATTAGTTGATCGTTTTTTTTTATTTTATCGAAACATGTCAGTCATTGTGGTGAAATTATTAAATTTGAGCCAGATATAAGATAATTAACTTGCGGGATAAATTTACTATTGAGCTTGGTATATTCCTGACAACGACTTAAAATCAGAAAATATTTTTAGTTGAGCACCATATAAATACAAACACACGTTTGTCAATTTGTAAATTATTGCCGCTATATAAATGCAATACCAATACGCACAGCGTAACACGTCAATCAATGAATCAACGTAAATTAATATTATATGAACTCCCGTTTGCTTCACTATAGAATTTATATTGTGTCAGATATTGACAATACTAACCGTTTTTTGTGATTCAAACGAGAACACGAATGTGTCTCCACATGTTGATGGCCGAATAGATAAATAATTAAAGTCGAGAAATGAATAACATTGGAAGGGTGTCTTTATATAAATTTGCGATAATATTACCTTAACTTGCCGCGTGTGCGTGTGACAGGACCGGTTGTCAATTGTTAACGATTTACCAATGTCTTCATTCTCCAGAACCTGGTTTATTTGCGTTACTCGATGATCGCCAATGATTTAACACTATTGATAACATCTTGTACTCGTTATAACACCCACCCATATATTGTGGTTATGGGTCCACGCAGTGTGGACACTGTTGAGGATTGTGTTGGTCTACCGTTGAGTCTGTTTATAGCTTACCGGCATTATAAGCGCTTTTTGTACAAAACTAGTTTGAAAGGCGGAAGTCTGTTGTGTTGGTTTGCTAACCAAAATATAGATACATATAGCTGCAATTCGAGATTAATGTTTATTTACAAACACTCAAGTCAATACAATATTATAAAAACAATATTAAATTGAAATATTATTTCAAACTGAAAACCAGCACATAATCTCTGTGATTTTAAGCAAGACTTGCAAATATATATTTCGGAAAATTATTCACACTGGCACATGGATGTGGATGTATCCTCTTATGTTCTAGATAAACTCCCAGAGACAAGTTTCTGAACAGATATTAATCTCGAGTTGTCATGGGTAACCTATAGATATCCATAGAGAAGGTAATGACCATCTACATGGTATAGAAAATATGTGATAACTATGTAGCAAACAAGGTATTCAGAAGGGTTTAGAATAAATCAACCTGCAAACTTCCATTTCAAAGCAAATATAAATTAAACAACGAATTTGTTCGCCATAAAGGTTTGTTTTATTTGGGTTTAACGCCGCTCTTAAAGGACAAGACCACCCAAAAACCGTGTTTTTTTCTGTCCAATGCAATACAAAAATTCTGATGTTCCTAACCCGATCATAACTCTAGTTATTATCCATTGAAGAGGAACATCGAAACCACTTGAGTCATCAAAACCTGTGTACAGCAGACTTCACTGATCTATCATTGGATAGTTCAAAACTGGCTGACCAAGCAGAGTGCAAGAAAACTTAGCAGCACAGGATTTGATGACTCAACTGGTGCTTGTGTTGCTCTTTAATGGATGATAAC
>JAQQZZ010142671.1:0-13037 GCA_030265115.1 Mopalia vespertina | reverse complement strand
CGTTAGATCTAAATGTAGCGACAACCAAAACACGGGGAGTGTTTTTGAGATCTGATTTTAATGAGATTGGTTATCTATAGTCCTGGATGTTCCGATACACGGTCGTCTGGCTTGTAAGTGTTTGATAATAAATAAAATACGTAATTGACACAATTATAAAGTGTGTGACACATACATTCGAGAAAAATAAGCAGTAAGTAAATTGATGACTCCGTTTTAAACTATTTTACTTCCGATTATGAGAACGCACGTCTTTGCGTGGTTGATGTCATTTAGGCTCTGTCATGTCGGAATAACCTCGGCCATTTCCGTACCGTAAATAATCTCGGGCAATAAGTGGGACATTTTAACTGGCCCACTTATCTATGAGTTTATTGTTCATGTCTGAAGGCTATTCTTGTGATGATATGATGACGTCATTGGAGCTACATTATTATTAAGTTACTTACAGAGGACACAATTTGTATTATTAGCAACAAGTCATACATAAGAAAGCAAGCTTAAGTGGTTCAGAAACGAACGGTATATTTCATATTGTCGGTGTCCACACTACATTGATAATAGCGACAAAGACAGCACGGAGAGCGAATTGAGATCTGATTTTAATTAGATTGGGATACCATCATAACGAATGTTCGGAATTTTTTGTTGTCCGTAGGACTATGTTTAGTTCACGTTCCAAATTTACAATCTTATTCGGCGAGAGCTTCGACTTTAGCCACCAGCTTGTGCCCGAGGCCAGAAGAAACTAAATGTTTTTTAAATATAACTGCTGAGCGAATTTAGTTCATTTTTCATCAATAAAATGTTTTACTCTAGCAAATAAAGTAGGAGAGTATCAACGTGAGTGGAAAAGAAAATAGGGGTAACGGCAAAATCTTGTCTTGTCATTAAGTATTATTTTATCGTTACGTCACATCAAATGAACAAAACTGCCGCGCTTCTCAATGGTTGACCATGTTTTAATAAGATGCACGTGTTGGTATTCTTTTTTTCTTTTTTTTGACTTTTAAAAAAAAAATGAGGTCCATTTTCTTCAATCGGTGTATATATCTCAAGTAGCCCTATAACTAACAATTTAGTAACAGGTTAAATGGTTTGGTGACAAATACTCATTCTGAAATCGTCGTGATGCTTTCGATACAATAATTAGATCAATCAAAATACCCAATCACAGGACAGATATTTTAAATTGTCTTTTAATAAAAGTAAAGCCATAATTTACACATGTTTAGAACCTTTAAGCGTAACAATGCGGTCGATGAATTTTACAATGATACCTATCGAAATAAAAAAAATTCAGGGGAACAGTAACATCGAATAATACGGCTATGGCAAGCCGTTATATCACTTCTATTTTTATTCTAGATAGGTTGAATTCTTTTAAAGTATGATGAATTCCTTTTCAGATATGTTGAATTTTTGTATATTTATAAAACAAGTGACTTTAATTTTCATAAGCACTAAAGAAGTTTACTTAATATGTAACATTGTTTTCAATATATGGAACAATCAATTTCATATATGTGAAAACAAATCGCTTGTATGTAAAACAAAAAATCCCGTACATGTGAAAAGGAATTCACAAAATTGGGCCCTCGACTGTGGTTAAGAGGTACTAAAGAGTACTGAAATGAATTCTACATTATAACATAAACGTTTATTTTACACACGCGTTTTTTAAAAATAAGTGTGGATTTTTCTTTACAATATATGCAAATCTTTTTAACATATATGAAAATATTGTTGACGTATGTTAAAATCTTTTTAACATTTGTGAAAATGAATCTCACATACGTCAAAAAGAAATAAAATAAAACACGAACAAATTGAACGTTTAGAATCTAGGTAGAAGTGATAAAACGGTTTGCCATATACGTGGGCATCGTACGGTGAAGAAGCATAGACAATTAAGTTTAAAAAATAGGTCAGAGGTTTGCATATATACAGTAAGCGATTATTTGCATCAAGGTAATGACCATGTAGGGTTTGTTGCTATATGTTTATGATGATACGGTAATCAATATGTGATAATAGGCAGATGTTGCATGCAGCCCGTTGAGGTTTATATAGAGTACTGCTGTACGCAATCAGTACTGTATCCTCTTGATACCTTAGCTGTTATATAGCCTACACAGAACACAAAATGCACAGACAAAATGAGAATATTGACTATAATCACCGTTTGTGATAAATTAACTAATTAAAACGAAGTCACCGGAACAATGAAGGTAGGATGTACAACCCTAAGTAAATAATGTAAGCTAGACTTACGACTATATATAATACAAGGTATGTATACAAGATACAAAACGTTAAAAGATCACAATTCGCCGGTACTTTTCAGATAAACCCCAGGCCCATGTGTCTAGACGCCAAGGCAACATGTTTATCTCCCTTGACACACAATTCTGTTAAAAATGAAAGGTGGGGGATCACTGATTTAGTGACCTTCAGTCGAAGTTAATAAATTCCATTGGTTATATGTTTAACTCACCTTTGTTAATTCGCATATGGTCTTCCTATTGCCGCTGTCAGATTTAAAAAAAAATCAAATACTTTTGTCAAAATCTAATGAAACAGGGGACCATCTCACTTTCCCCTCTACTTAGTTACTAGCCCAAGCGACCAACTATGTTTCCCATAATCCACTGTGCGTGACAGCTGGCTGGAGTGAGTGATAGAGTAGAACGATAACTGAACAAAAGAAAGACAACAAGAAACTTAACGAACCAACCAAGGTCAATTTAACATGTATTGGTAATGGAATGTATTCTGTTCCGTGTTTCACATCTCTACTTTTAAATAGAATTGAACGAGCAAGGCCTTTGCTAACTAAGAACACCATAGCCATTTACGGCTATGGGAACACCCTATCTCTTCATGGGCGGACAACTTCAAGAACTCATCCGGCTAATTTTCGCTCCTTTTCTCCAAAATATTAATTTAACTGTCAGTCCTTCTCCAGCGAGCAGCTAGAATCAACACGCAATCCCTTTCAATCGCAGTCCAATATGATTCTCCTAATAGCGTTTTCAACATAGGTGCTGTAACATATTGCGTCCGAAAAGCGACTTCCATTAAGAACTTTGTGCATAAAGGTGTGCATAAACATCAATGTTTTTTGAGAAAATAACGGAAATTCGCCGGACGAGTTCTTTAAGTTTTCCTTCCATGAAAAGATAGGATGTGTCCATATCCGTATACTATAGGGATAAATGTGTTGACAAGCGTCTAGAGAGACATTCTCCTGTGGATCAATAAAGTGCCCACACCCTAAGATTAAATATCTCACATTAATCCATTCTATATCACAGATTTTGGCGATCAGCAGTGAGCTTTTCCATGAAAATTATTTCAAAATAGTTTTCTAAATTAAAATATTATACAATATGAACAGCAGGTAGAACCACTTTGTAAAATACGATATTATATACAGTCCATCTTTCAAATGACAAAGAGGGAGCTATAAATTGCAAATCACAAAAGTTGTAAATGACAGAATATACCCTTTGTCTATTGCACGTTGTTCAAATATGTTAAGAAATGAAAATCGAATCAATCACAACGTTGGCCCATTAAAATTACCCATTTAAATCCCCAGTTGTCGCCCAACATGGCTGCCAATGATCTTGGAAATTCCATTGCAACACTTCCGTAATAAATTGCTTTGAAGCTCCACTATGTAGCATTGGTATGGAATATATTGATAACTTGGAATCCAATAAGTCCTAAAAATCGTCCGGTAACAAAACATCTTATTTAAAGTGCCAACAAAGAAACTTTCTCGGTTACTTCGACAAATTGTAAAATCGTTCTCAGTAATATAAATATCGATATCACAGTGCAGTATTCAGCAGTATAATACAAAAGCAGTTTCCATAAATTCACAAAGGCTGTACACAAATTCGTCTTCTTGTTCAAGCATAAATAATTGCTTTAAAGTTCACTCTGTAAGCTCTATCCATGCATTCAGACATCTGCAAGATAAAAGAGACAAATATAATAGTTACAAAATTATAAACAAGCCATTGATAGATTTAAATTGAGGTATTTGAGGTATTTGAAGTAGATTGCTCTCTAAAACCAATTGTCGTGCTTTGCATGACCATCTTTCAAATGCAATTAAGATGTCGCCTCGCAGACGTTCTGTCTCGCTTCTTGTATCCCTTTTCCCTCGTCAGAGATATCATAGAAAAATGTATAGAAACTATTTCACAGCAACATCAGAAAACGAAATTAGTAGCATGAAAATTCATATAAGATACACATGCATGCATGCCACCAAATTTTGTTTTTTCTCATAGATTCCTTCTACATCCAATATTTCCACAAACCATAAGGATTCATTTTCTTCATCTTTATCTCTATTTTATCCCATGCCAGCACAGATAATTTCTTTTTCAACTCCAGACAGTTAATTATATAGGTAGATACTTTGGAACATTAATCGTCTTATTATACATGTATCATGTTAGATATCTCATCTATGGTTATGGTCCACACTGTGCACTAGAACAGTTGACCTTGTTTATTTAGCTACTTTATACTGGTATATAGGTTCCACCTCTCCTCTTTTAAATCAATATACACCTGATGACGATACAGGCATATGTAACGAAACGTTGTGTTATATCACAAAACAAGAAGTGGTTATCCAGAAATTGTATATTATGTTACCCCACTTCTAAAAGTCGTTCAAAACGTATAAAAGGATTGTATATTTTAGATCAAGTAACTGGAACATATGTTATTAACATTTATCCGTATAACTAATCCATAAAGCAATACCATTATTACTCATACCTACGGATCTCAAAGGATTCTGTTTTAAAAGTGTTTTTAAAAAAAGTCTATTTGAGAACAGGTGATGGTGTTGGTCGCGATTGCCTGCTGTCACTCCGCTGTCCGCGCAGGTTCTCCCGCCTCTGCCTCACCCTGTCTAACTGTCTTTCTCGCTCGTTTTCCATCTTCTGTGTGGTCTCCGCCAACCCATGTAATAGTTGCTCAGTTTCTAGGCGGTGCTGTAACAGAAAACATGCAAATGCAAATTTGAGACAAATGATGAAAGAAAGGAGACAAGAGCTCAAGTGAATCGCAATATACGCCTGGAGAAACATTGCCACGTGGAATATTAAAATCGAGTTTGAAAAGAACCCACCAGGTGACAGCATCTCTAGACAATAATGCACCAAACAAAATCCAACACGACATCTTCGGAGAAACAGGTCTAGTTCAAGTTAGAAGAGAACAAATGACGTGATTTATATTCGACTGATCTGTCTCATTAAGCACACCAAGGTAGATTGTCCTGTGTGCTGTATGTTTGTGACAGTGCAAATTGTCTTTCATTCCTTATTTGTCAGGATCAGGAGCTTAGGGTTCGGCCGATATAAAAAAATAGTTTTTACAGTTGGATGATAAGTAGGCAATTTTAGTAACTCATTAAGTGACAAAATGTCAATTCTATATTCAATTTAGTGGATTGTTTTACGGAAATGTATGAAGTTTTTGAAAATGATGCAGAAAAGAATATGCCTATCTACCTGCGATCCGCTGGCGTCTGAGAGTCGAGATGACAATGGTAAAGAGAGACGGAGGTCGATATCGTCCATGACTGACGCTGATACTGTACGGATTCGTGAGGCCGTGCTCCGTTCATCAAGGTTATCCTCTAATACAGTCCGTGATGATGGCGGTGGAGTCTCAGGTCCTACAGTCGTGGAGGTAGTCAAGGTCTCAGACGAGGCCTCACTGATGGCGTCCAAATGGCAGCCAGTGTTAAGAGCTGGCCTAACATCGATTACACCACACTTAATGGAGTCCCGGGGTGATTTAATTTGCTCTAAGCTCGTAAACACGTCTGTGTTTAATGCCTTCTTCAAAAACTCTACCTTTGATTTCTTATTCCGGGACTGTTGTTTTTTCTTCAAAAGCCTCCGCTTGTTGATGGGGAGTTTGATTCTTGACTGAGCATGGGAATAATACAGAGTAAAATTATTCACAACAATCGGTACGGTAAACGCAATAGTCAGAACACCACATATCACACAAATGGAACCTATAATGTAACCAAATTCTGTACTCGGAACTTTGTCTCCATAACCAACCGTAGTCATGGTGACCAGGGCCCACCAGAATCCAATAGGAATACTGTCAAATGTTTCATTGTCAATATAAAAAATGACACTGGCAAAAATCAGAACTCCCATGAACAAGAAGATGACAATCAGTAAGAGTTCCTTTGTACTTACTTTGATTGTGTAAACCAAGATTTTAAAACCACTATAGTGTTTCATCAGTTTGAAAATTCGCAAAATTCTGATAATTCTCAAAGCTAGAATAGTTTTAAAGATAGAACTCGTCAAGGAGTCATCTGGATTCACTGTGTTAATGATGATCGCGGTGTACTGCGGGATTAGACAAATCATGTCTATTACATTCAGCAAATCCTTGAAGAAATCCAGCTTCGAGGGAGCGAAGAATATGCGCAGAATCAGCTCAATAGTAAAGAATGCTGCGCAGACGTAGTCCAGATACACCATGGCTGGATGCGAGGTTGAATTGTCGTAATTAAATTTACTGATTCGTTTTGGACAGCAGCATGTAGATCCGGCATCCCGTATTGTATAGTAGGATTGTACTGAAACTTCTGTGGAGTTAACGTCATCCTTTAATACTCTAAAAATGGAATGAGTCTCCAAAACAAACACACCGATGGACAACGCCACGAAAAACATAGAGATCACCGCATACACCTGTGGACAAGAACCCATATCATAGACGATTATTGTTGGTAAAATATGAAGGATCAATAAATACTTTGATTGTTTGTTTGTTTGATTGGGGTTTAACGTCGTGCTCAATGGTATTTCACTTATATGACGACGAATTGTCCACTTCACACGGCTCCTTGCCTAATTACGGGAGGAAACCTCGTAAAAACCACCTCCGCGATTGTCGGAGACATCATGTGACTCACTCATATACCTGGCGGTCGACAGTAAATCGAAATAGGATTAGTTAGCTAACACGCTACCACTAAGCCGCGGCCGCGGGCAATAAATACGTTGAAGGTAAAATTTAACTTACAGCATAATTCAGAGAATTTCTTATCATTTCCTTTTATATCAGTTTATGCTGCCTGATTGAAGAACAGTCGAATATTCGGCATATTACTTTGGAGGGTTTGATAGATTTATTTAAAAAGTATTATAATTAGCATTAGGATTAATCCTAATGTGAGTTTGCCTATTGTTGTTGTTATTTTGGTTACACAAAAATAAGGCAATCTTGTCCATTTATTTTATAAGTGCTGTAGAATATTCTAAGATTATAGCAAAACAAAATAAAATAATTAGTTAAAAAATTGTGCAGGCTCGAAAGGCTCGAAAGATTCGAACGGGAATCAAATCAATGACACAGAGTTAGGCACCGAATTTCCGGCCTCTTAAACCACTGACCTGGGCCCATCTGGAAGATCCGGGATCCTCAAGGAAATACCAGATTTTTCTTCGGAATCTCTGAGAGTTTGTGATCTTTTCTCCCCAGGCGAAATCTGTGTCTATCAACCCGGAAAAATTGTCATCTAACGCTGCCAACGTGTCTTTGTGATCTTTAAATTTACTGTAATGACCCCAACAACACGGTTCTATGTCCAGCTCGGAGACTCCCCAGAATTCCAACTCCTGTAAGACATAAAATAATACCATGGAAACACGTCCACTGAATCATTTTTTGTATGGCCAGGACATGCTATATTGTATGTCTTAAAAGTATCAGTATAAACAATAAATACATCTAAGACTTTACATAACAAAAAAAAAAAAATATCATCTAAATGAAGTTAATTTAGAATTAATTAGAATCAGATATATATTAAGTTCAAAATATGTAAAGATGTGCAGCCACGTTCTTCGGTTATGCTGGTAAATGCAGTGTATCAAATAAATGCCGGGCAAAGGGCAATAACTCTTCATATTGCTGTCCAAATATGGCAAAATTCAATAGCATTCACAAACGCATAACTATACATCATAATTCCAAATTTGCTGATTCAGAGCTAGGCACACTTTCATGAAACTGTTATAAAGTGACGTCATTTACAATAAAAACGTTCGTTCGAATTTAATAAAAGTGTTCCTGTCCCGTGCTACAGTTGTTCCATAAATATATAGAATAGGAAAAGGGAGATAACTCTGTAATTTGCAATCCGATGATGTTTTTCAAAAGGGTTCCTATGACAACTACGACATATATTCAGTTCAAAATGTAAAACTTGCTATATGGTCATGTTCTTCAAATATTCTGTATCAACATCCTTTACTAGTTACTATCCTTATTACCGTCAAATTTTGACAGGAGCCACTAACGTACCCATGTGGTTATACGTATAGCATGGGAACAGTAGTTTAGACATGCTGTTTGTTGGACGCTTACAGTCCGAAAAAGCATGTTCGAATCTGTCAGTTTCTGTTACCGATCACAGCGTTCACTATAACAAGACTCTGAATCATAACATGGCACGATGGCCAGCTCAGCCAGCCAACACGTGGTATATCAGTTTGGAAGTATTATAGTTAGCCAACACCGGTGAAAATAATTGGTATTTTACACGGACCGAGATGTTACAAAATCCAGTCTAATAACTCCCGTCCCGTAAACATTAAAAAATGACCTCATGTATTTTTGTTGTATAACGCCTTGCTCAAGCGTATTTCACACAACAATAAATCACCACACTAACATAACCAATGTTATTTGCTCTGTAATATATAATAGACAATATGACTTTTCGTTAACAGTGTTATGATTCAATTGCAGTCCGTCGCAGGCCTTTATGCCTGCACCAAAATGAAGAGTTTTAAATATTGTTGCCAGACCTTACTAGTATATTGTTTTCATTCCCTTCAGCCTTCTAATTTTTGTGATATTATTGTGTTTCATTCTTTCGTTCTACCTTCTTCCCTTCCTTTCTTTTTCTTTTGTTCGTCTTTTGTCCGCCACTGTAGCGCTATTATCTATGGCGTAATGGCTATTATCTTTATCGTAACAGTTATGATCTATGATATAGCAAATATAATATATAAGATAGCAACTAGTATCTACAACAAATCAGACATAATCTCATAATCTGTATAAAGACAAATTTGATCTGTAGATAATTAAACAATATTCAAATTGTTCAAGATTATATGACAATCAGATTACAATAATAGATAAGCGATTAACTGACAATATGTGTAAGCATATTTGACCGGGCATAAGTAACAATAATCTTGTTTATCAATCGAATTGGATCGATTAAAGTACATCGATTGATTGATGTTTGCCTACGAATGTGCAGACGACATCGTATAGTGGTGTACAGCTTAAGTATGGTACTGTAGTCCAGATACTGTAAGCGGTGTTAATCCTATTAGGCACATGCCAATATTCCTAAGGTTGTGGCCAATGGCTGATCAGTTCTAAAAGTCGCTGGATTTAATCAGTGGAATTACTTGTACGTCTCAGTGGACTAGAGGACAATCGATTCACCGAGTTTTGTTCCTAAGCATTCAACAAAAACACGTCGCTAATTCATGGTTTTAATGATCAGGGTATAGAATACCATAGACAAATGATCTTTTTGTGTTTTAACATGTCATGGTAGTCAATAATCAATGGTAAATACCTAATCCTGTTATTCAGCATAGCTCCGGCCAAACCTTGGGATCAAAGACATTGTCTAGTAAAAAAATATCTAGGTATGTCCTTCATTGATCAATCGGGATCTTTCGCACACGGTTTTACCAAAATCAATGATATCCAAGTCAATAAAACGCTCAATGAGATCAAGTAACGACTTCAATATTCTTCCAATAATACCACTTGGTCTAAATAATTGTCTTAAGCGTATTGACCTAACTGTGAGAAAACCACCCTCAGTCATGTCATCATTACATGTCATTTGTTAGTACAAATGGTATTTTCAGCTATTTCGCAATCCGAGATTGGCCAATCTGCCGGCTTAAGAGGTTATATAAACGCCGGTTCTTAGATCTGTTCTTTCCATATAGCTAGAATGGATTAACTGCAAATTCTTGTCAAAATCCACACACACAGCATGAGTTTCTATATGACGAATATAATCCTTTACATAACTTTTGTTTGATAAATAGAAGATAATATACTTATAAATGCAACGTTTCGGGCTCGGGATACACAATATATTGCGCAAATTTGAGAATAAAGTGTGTGCGTGTATTGCTGTGAGGGAGGGAGGGGGTAGCCGACACGATCATTTATCAAACATTAGACAATACAAGCTGACTTATATTTAGATTCCTCTTCGCAGGAAACGTAAAGCAAACTTAGTCATCAATTATTATATTGTAACCCCAAAGTTGTGCAACAATTGCGTGATGCTATAAATATCACCCGAGTCTGTTAATTTTCAGAATCAGGAGTTTTTGGCGAGTAGTTTGGGGCAGTAACAGACGGGTTGACTTAGTCATATACTGCACAAAGTGTGACAACACATATAATTTATAAACATTTCATTAATTTGCGTAGTAAAGAATGCGAATTTATCCCGATATTTAGATGCTTAGAAACACGAATGACTGAGCTCTGCCCCCTCTCCCCATCCCTGTTTGAGGCGAAGCACAGAATAAAGGAATGACCCCACAACAGCCAAGGTTGAATTGTTATTAAAAAAAAATTATAAACATATTACAAAGAATGAAACAGAAACTAAATGAAAAAAATCTTTAGCAAACGATATCACATGACTTGGAATGAATATACGAGTGTTGTAGTGTTAACAGCTGTATTCTACACACGGGGATGATTTGCGGATGTCGGAACAATGCACTAATGTTATTTACAATCACAATTTTGCCAGGAGGTATTATTCTCATACAGTTGAACATCGATTCGGATGTAACCTTATTGTTCTGCATTATGAGTAGTATTGGACAGTTTAAAGGGAACACCTGTTAAGTGTTTGGTCTGTTATGGTATTTAATAAGGCTAATTGTGTTAAATTGTAACAAACAATTATGTTTCAATTAATAGATATCACGCTAATTAGGATCTTTCCAATAGGGGCGCTAGTGTCTAAAATCGAAGTTGTTACGTACGAATGGATTGGACAATGACTTCTTCCGCTTACGACTACGTCATCAAGTTTCTGACCAATCAAATGAGTGATATTTGCCACATTTTTAAAATTGATTGTTATCTATTTATTAATTATAAAAAACACAAACAACATTTCAATTGTTAAAAACGCGTTTTTAAATTGTCATCTGAAAACATGATTTTACTTGTGGACATTTAAGGGCTAGTTTTATGGAAGACTAACAATGCAACTATTTGGCCAAATCGTGGCTCAAACTTTTTAAAAGCAAAAACTCAACTTCGATGTCCAAAAGCTTTGGCACTCCAAATTTTAAAGCCACTGTAGCACAGCTGGCTTTGGTTGAACAAAATGGGCCCTCTCTAAAATACCTTGAACCAATAACAATTAATGCTGCTGAGGTAAAATATACAAATACTGCACGATTAAGAATCGAACATCGTGACGTGTTGAAAGCTGACAAATCATGATGTTCCTTTCTCAAACAGCGCAATTCTAGATTTGTTATATTGGCACAGATTTTATCAGTGGTAAACATCGGCGAGATACTCATAAAGTGTAACCCTGTCCGAACGCTGTTTTAAACGAGAACTCTTGCACGTGACGGGAGTAAAGGTGTCTGCTTTAATGGAAAACGGTTCACGTGAGCGAAGAGGAAACAGTTTGACGGACAGCAGAATATCATGCTCCACGTCCCAGCGGGCATCAATGATACACGGTGTCGACAGAAATCATACTACGTTTTGTTTTATGCCACAAGTGTTTGCAACTGCACAGAACAAAACTATTTGGAGAGACGTCTAACAATATACAAATGCCGCATGTTTGGCAATGTTCACATAATTTGTCACCTGGAAGCAGTTGATGTTCAACGAACGTGAAGCTGACAAATCATACATGGTGATCCTTCCTCGAAAACACAGTACTTGTTTTTACGCCACGTGACTTGTTTTCGACCAATCAGAATGAAAAAAATTGACATAAAATATAACAATTGAATCTGATATAATTGTTTTACAAAATACCATTGCGATTCCTGCCTATTCGATTTTGTTAGAAACATATTATGTTAATGTTGTTTCACAATATGACAAATCGAGTTTAAATGGGGTTTCAGGAAGGATGTACCACGGGTCTTCATTTTAGTGAACAGTTATGTTACTTTCGGTTTGCCATATTACATGTTAGTTTGTGGAAAATGTTTTAATTATGGCTTTCAAGGTTTTTTTAAAGACATATTGAAATTGATAAGATTCTTCTCCCTGAATTTCTCCTCAACTAAATAAGATAGAACTAAAATGCTAATATGATGTAATCAGAAACTAAATGGACTCGCCACTCATGTCGAGATAATTTTATATATTGACGTCATTTTACCGCCATTTTGATTTTCTCTCATTTCTTAAATATATATAGTAAAAACTTAAAATCGGTTTAATGAATAGCTCTGAAATTCACCAGGCATATAACGCAAACCCAGCGATTAACAATTTGAGAAATTGGTAAAGACTACCTCAATATTGTAATAGATTTGGTAAGTCACGTGATCACGAATTTTCGACTTCCGTTTATTGGTGCATATATCGTTAAACGCGGTTTTACTTCATTAGTGCAAACCCGTTACTGCTTTTCGCCTGAGTTCAATAGATGTGACGTCATTTTCGGTCAAAGTAAAAAAAAAAGTGATGTTTTCAAAATCACCGGGTAGAAAACAGCTTGTCGTAGATTACTGAAATTTACTTAGACCAAAGTCCTGTTTGACTTGTTTAAGAGACATTTAGAAGTTAGTTATAACATTCAACATTTTTGTATGGATGACAACTTCTGTTTAATATCAGAGCGACGTTTCGATGTAGTTACTAACATCGTTATCAAGCATAATGATCAGGCATTTGAACAACAGGGTATTTATAAC
>JAQQZZ010142639.1:0-13039 GCA_030265115.1 Mopalia vespertina | reverse complement strand
TAGCCACTTTAGCCCAGTGTCCCTCATACGACCCTACTGGTCGCTGTCTACTACTGACCCCTATCGGCTAGAGATTCTTTCATCTACCAAGAGTTTATCATTTTTACGTTATTTTAAGCAGGGTTGGGTCCGCCAGGGTTAATTTAAAAATTAGTGAAAATAAGATCATACAATCAATATTTTGAAAAATTGCATATGGTGATGTGCCTAGAATATGTGTAATGAAAGCAATTTTACTGTGTGGGAGAGTAGTAGACTAATCGTGGACAGATTTTATAGAAGTGTCATGCGCAAAAACATACACCGGAAAGGGAGTTTATAGTTTAAAACCTACTGGAAAGTCACACTCCAATCTGTAGTGCTCTTGTTTATCTTCGACCGAAAGTAGATGAGCCTTGTGAATCACTCGCTTGTAGCATGGAAACATTCATGTTGTTGTTGTAGTACTGTTTTCCCGAAAAGGTGGGCTGGGAAAAGAATCGTCTCACGGTTAACGCCAGATGATTACAAGTTTGACGGAGACAAACCAATGAAGGAGTAGCTATTCAATCTGAAGGCTACTATAGTGAGAGATAAACCACATGTAAAAATTGCACTTTATGTATTACCGTTTCACTCGATCAATTTAAATTTTCTCCTTCTCTCGGCAACGAACAAGAAGTTCCTTGACGATGACGTCAGTTGTATTACTACACACAACGTGCATGTTGATGTCCCTCACCATATTTCATATCGATTCTCTCGATTCTGGATTCTAGAGTCTAGATTTCATTAAACGTTTACGAAATGCAGTTAGCTTAGTTCTATACTCCTGTTGATGACATGCATGCTCAATAAAATCGATCTTATTCGCACGACCCAAATTTCACATAAGTAGGCCATCATTTGCGCACCCGTTAGATCTTCCCGATCAACCCTACTGTGCTACAATAAAAAAAATCCCAACTTAAAATTTGATTTTTGTTCCCGGCCTTAGTCTAATACACGATGACCCATCTGCACTATATACGAATACAAGTCCTCCTCGGGGGCACAACCAAACTTGTCTGTATTAAATCTGTTTTATTGTCTTCAGTTATAAACTAGGTTACTGGGCCATTTCAACTGATAGTATGATAGGCTTATATAAAATGCATTTTATTAAATTCCACACTCGTGCATGCCGAACTAGCACAACCCTCATTTCGAATGAAAGTCTCTGTGAGAACCCCGGCACGTTAGAGGTCAGTACTCACGATTATTTAGCATGTTTTGTGTCTTATACTAATATAGTATCCAATACACCAATCGGCTAAAACTCGCGAGATTCTCGTTACTGTGGTATCTTCACCACGCCAGGTCCTGATAGATGTATGAATATGCATCAAAATCGTACATTTTGTTCGCCGGAAGCCTATTCACCAGCGTATGAACACTACTCGTTACACTTTAAAAAAAATGGCGAATTTTATATGGCTTGAGAATACGCAAATTCTGTTTATGAGTACATTGTGCTCTGAATCCAAAACAGATAGAAACTGTGACTTGTCTACATAACGCGGACTATGCCACTTTGTAAACACAAAGTACCGTCTACATCCATTGTAAAATATAATCAATTCTACTTCCTACGTCGAGACATTGACTCTAAGATTAACCCGGGCCATCTTGTTTTGCACTTCTTTTATTTGCTGGTCTGTGGCATACGTCGCCGCAAAAATTGGCGGAAATTAATGCGCCATGACCTGGCATTAGCGTACGAGGGTTGCCTTCGTCGCGTCCACTATAGAAACTCTTGCGAGAATACGATTGGTCTAGCTCTTCAACGCAGACTGGGAACTTTGGGAAAAACCTGCGCCATCACTATCTTACCAGGATGTCACGAGGCGAGGCACTACTTTTATACGCAGTAATACGAAAAACTCCAGCTGCTTAAAAAATTGACAATGTGTAATGTGTAACATTAAATGGAACAAATTTTTGATTTAAGAAGAAATAAATTTGTTAGTATCTTTAAAAAAGGGATTGCATTGATCTACAGCTGAATATTACAACATTCAAAATGGTCCTGGTTTATGACCAAGCGGGCTGTACGTAAGTCATGGAGGTAAGACGGCGACGGTTTTAATTAAATGGGACTATGTTGATCAGTTGGTTTGAGACAAACAAATGCAAGTCACAATGGCGACGATCGTTTGACATCCGAGAAGATGTGTGCATTACATTCAAGGACATCCTAGTAGCAATACACTATAACTTAAAAGGACCTACCATAACAAAATAAACTCGCACCTTTCTAGCAGAGAAAACTCCATTAACCCTATGGCCAGTTGATACAACCGCCGCCTTCTCACCTAAATGACTTGCGGATAGACCGCTTGATCATAAATCAGGACCATTTTGAATCACCGAAAATTGTGCGGTCGTCGCCTGGCAAATTACAGCTGTGTAAATACACCGGGACTATGCTGTGATGTCATTCAGCTGTAGATCAATGGAATTCCTTTTTTAAAGATACCAGAGTACGCCCCCAATCAAACAAACAAACAAATTAAAGATTCTAACAAATTTAATCATTCTCAAGTAAAAAACAACGTTCCATTTTATGTTGACCCCACGTTACACATTTTCACATTTTTAAACAGCTGGATCAACTCGCCAAATGGATCGGGGTGTAAGAAATATTTTTTGTCGTTTAGTTGCACAATGCCTTGTAGCGTCACCTGGAACCACACGTTAAGGGAAATGATATTTAATTATATCCCGCGCATTCCTCGATAAGTAATCGCTTAAATCGTATATACGTAAGAGCAATTACACCTGATGACGTAACCAATCTGGTTGTCGGGGTAGCGAATGGTTACACCTGGATAATTCTTTGACACGCAATAGGTAAAGCTTTAAACTAATTAACGAAGTCGCCTTCAGCAGTACCGGTATGTCAAACTTCGGATTGCCGACCTTGACTGTCGAGGTCTACCTGCAAAAGTACAAACGTTGAGTATACAATATAGATCTGTCCCTGGTTTAGACGGATTCACAGAGCTGTTGCACAAACTTACCTGACATGCAGCGAATATATACGTATGAGTTTGCACTGTTTATGGGCCGTAACACTACCTTATATAGTTCAAAGTTTTCGTGTTGACGAGCAGGTTGATTCGAATAAGGTAAAGCTTCGTTGTCTTTTCATTTTCTCTGTTAAGAAGTGGCAATAATGCCTATTGTATTAATAGATTAATAGGTCCATTTGGAAGTTCTTTGTGTGTTTTCAGTTATTTATACTTTTTAGTACGTGGGCGCCAACAAATAGTTCAAATATAAATATCCTTGAATCATGAAATAAATGTATACATTCCATCTATCTATAGAGCCTTTAATCCTAAATAAAAAGTTATAGTTTAGTCTGGCAAGAGAAGTCCATGTAATTATGTTAAAAAGAATTCAGCATGTGTAGAATAAACTGTAATGTTTTAAAATTTAACATACGTGAAAATATTTTTCACTTGTGTAAAATATTAAGGCGATTGGCAATTTTTGATACATGTGAAATAAATGCGAGAAACTAAACAATTATACCTATTTCTCATTCGCGGCCTTCCAAACATGGCCGTAACCATGCACTTTGTTTTATATATATGTTATAGATACAATAGAAACCGATCAATTGTTGAAATGAAAACAGTTCAAAACACATTTGTTTCAAAATCGCTATGTTTAAATGACAGTTAATATCGGAAACACCATTTCTGATAGTGTGTGTTATAGATTGTTATCGTTTTTGCAAACGTTTCATGTCTGCTGATGTCCCTTTGAACGCAAACAAACATCAGTCGTCAGATTTCTAACTGTTGCATTAAGGACCCTTATCTTCTCGTCGCTTTCGTGTTTTTTTCCAAACGATGATTATACTAACAACACATATATTTAGCAAGAGGAGACCTTCAAGATTCTAAATATAATGTTATATTATGATTCATTTTATTTTATAATGGCATAAAAAAACAACCGTCAAATAATTTTAAAATTTTAGATAATGGCGTAAAGAATGTGTGTGCCAAATTTTAAAGACTCAGTATAAATAGTTTACGAGAAATAAACGAGAAAAAAAATCAAGACAAATGAAAGCGGAGAAAAAAAGCCTAAACGTGTGTAAATGATTGAACTCCCGATTGTTTTTAAATAACTCCCAATAAATTAAATAAATATGTTTTAAATGTTTTTTTAATTGAATGAAAAGACGAAATAGAGTTTTATCTATTACATTCATATTTTTAATGCATAATTTTTTTTAAATGCCTTTGAATGGCAATTTTAACTCTTAGTTACATTGGCATCATCGATTTCGTTCACACTTTTTTGTTATGAATATCAGTAGGAGTCCTACTGGGGGCAAGTAGTTTGTTTAAATGTGTATTCTAACACACACTTGACACTTATCTGAAGTGATTTCTGTTTACCTATATCGAAAGCATGCACGACCCAGTTTGTTTTCTTGTGGTTATTACTTTTGGGTATGTACGCATTGGAGATTTTAACGTATAATTGTAAGGTGAACATTTTCCATCCACATCAATGCCAATTTCGTCGGCATGCTGCGGAGGAATGGTTTTTAGAGCGTGGTTGGCTTAACAGAAACACAAGGAAGTAGGAAACATTATAAATTTATTTGAATTTCCACCACGTAATAAAGTATTATGAAAACTCAACAAAAAAAAGATGAACAATTCATGAACCGAAATCATGTACCGAAGTTGTCTTACTCTATATTCTAAATGTTTTATTGATTTTTCTATATCGGAATTTATGAACGTGTGGAATTTATGAAGTTCGTAGAGGGGGAGGAGGGCGGTTCAAGGGGTTATAGAATTTTGTGTACAATGTCAGAAGCCAGTATAATTCCCCTTCAGCGGGGAGATCAATATATTTTATCAGTTGATTGAAACGGTCGCCGTCTTACCGCTTGACATTGTGTATGGACGGCATAAACCAGGATCATGTCGTGTAGTAATATATTCGGCCGATTACCGTAATTTGTGCGATCGTCGTCTGACAAATTACAACTAAATATGTTTATTGTGGAGAAAGAAAATCGTGTTTGCCTCCACAATATAAATACAGCATGATTTGGTTATGATGTTGTCCAGTTGCAAAAGCAGGACAGTTTGGGTTGTTGTTTACTGGTTACTGTTGCAGCCATTTCAAATAATAATGGTAAAGTGGCTTTTCATATCCAATAAGTTGTACCTCCTAAATTTAAAAAATACAAGAACTCGAGCAATTTCCATTTAAGCCACAACAAACTTAGCGAGCAAAATTTCCTTCTCTACCGTAAAAAATATATATATCTATGTTTAACCCAGAGTAGCGGTACCAATGCAATGCTTTTCAAATAGATATATGCATGAGCATGACTTTGTCAGTGCTTTGCCCGGATGGAAATGTCGTGGTCATTTTGTCGTAAGCCTCTGTACGTAGGTCAGACTGTTACAACGCTGGCCCTGTTAGTCAAAGACCCGAGTTCGAATCTCGATCAGTGGAGGCAAGCAAAATTTTATTCCTCTACATTTTAAAATATATATCTGCCAGAACCGAACTCTCCGAATAACCCAATCAATAAAACACATTCCGTAGAGAGATTCGCAGCCTTTACATGGATAAGCCTCCGTAACTCTGTAGGCTGTTTCAATCTGGCCCTGCTAGCCAAAGAACGGAGTTCGATTTCCGGTGGCTGACATTTATTGCTGGTGATTCGGTGCCCAACTCTGAGGGTTGTGGGTTCGATTCCCGGACGGGTTTCAACCTGCAAAATTTTCTGAATTAGAATCTGTTCAAATGAAGAAAACGTTATCCCAAAATAACGAAAACATTGTTAATATTGACCTTCTAAAAGACACAAAAAAAAATTCATTATCTTTCTCCACATTAAACATATTTAAAGCAGGCATATCTATAAACTCGTTTAAACTAAGTTCACCAAGCACGTTTGCCCTTCTTTGTTCCAGAATAAACGCCCTGAAGGCCAGCTTTGTATGGGACAGATAAAAGAGTTGACAGGATTCCAGAAGAGAAGTGTCCACCCCCAGCATGTCCCCAAAGATCACCCTCTGCCCATGGGTGGGGTTATGTTTATGTCACTCACTGATCATTCTAACACAAGGGTCCACAGGTAAATACCTCGAAATTCAAATGACAATAAAACGGCTATTTCAAGTTCAATTCAGTCGTCCTGGGTATAAAAAGATTACAGTTGGTTTAATTTACCTAGATCCAGGTACCGTTATTATATTGCGTATGCAATACGGACCGTATACGGCTTCATCAAAAACTGTCTTGCAGATTGAGATTTTTAATCCAAAATACAGAGAAAGTAAAATCTTTTCAAACGGAATCAACGTGAAAAACGTCTGTCGATATACCTAAAGCTTTCATTTTAAAGCTCCTTACACGCACTCATCAATTTTTTCGTCTGTAAAAACTCCAAAACTTTCTCTAGCAACCAGCTATCAAAGTTCTCCTGCCATCTTGTTACCTAATTCCCATGCGCATTTGGTCGTTCACAACATCCGGCATATGGTAAAGTCACAAGGTCAGAATCTGCGTCGCCGACAAAGGCTCATGGGAATCGGGTGCACATAAAATCTCAAACTACAACGGAAACGGCTGTCGTGGCTGAGCTAAATTTACCTGGCATTGCGACACAATACCTTTGGTATTGATCCAACCTAACATTAAGAGAATCAGAGCATACTTCCTCTTGTCAGTCGAGACATGACTGTATAGCCATGTGGTAGCCTCTAAGGAATATCGGTAAACGATATCTCCGAGAAGAGATTAACTGCCATTTTACAATTAGTTAAAACAACAGATCAAGAGTAAGAGTGTTGTGGCGCGATCACTCCATGGTTACCGGAGGCAGTGCGGAGTTTTTGAATTGATACTCGATGATTTGTGTGAATATTATGGCTACAAATTTCATCTATCGGATTTTATGGCCAATCTGAACCCTAAGGTTTTACAATAGTTCATCATGTCTTTCACAGAGATATTTGATTCTTTATTCATCCGCTGGTTGTAAACTGTTCCACGCATGTGTAGTGTGTAGCCTGTTCACAGAACATACCAGAACATACACATCTTGGTTCCGGTTACTTTCCAACACACACTATATCCGAACGCATAGTCACTTCGCCGTTACCCACTTCGGGCAGTTTTGACATGGACAGCACTCTATTGTATTAACGTGTTATTACAATCAGTACCATTTTGTAACTATCAAATACCGTCTAGCATTTCAACGCAGATTGCAACTTTAGAATAAACCCGTGACATCACTATCTTACTTGGAAATCGCCAGGTCGATCTCTACTTTTAGCTAAAGTTACGAAAAAATTCAACTGCTTACAAATTTGAAAAAATGTAGGCCGCTAATGTAGGTCAACATAAAATGGAACAATTTTTACATTTAAGAATAATTAACTTTGTTTGTATCTTTAAAAAAGAGGAATTACATTGATCTACAGCTGCATGACATCATATCATAGTCCCGATGTATTTATACAGCTGCAGTTTGCCTGGTGACGACCGCACAATTTTCGGTAATTTACCCAATATCACTACATTGTACATTCACAGTAGTCCTGGTTAATGACCAAGCGGTCTATACGCAAGTTATCGAGGTAAGACGGCGGCGGTTTTAATCAAATAAATCAGTATCTCTAGCGTTAATCTTCCACCCGAAGTGTGGAAGTGCCTGCATTGAGAATCGCCATAGGCTTAACGCCAAATTTAACAATAATAAAATAACTAGGTAGTAGCGATTCAATCCTAAAGCTATTGGTGGGAGACAAATAACAAACAAATTTGTACGTTATTTTACCGTGTCACTAAATCAATTTAAATGTTTTTTGTTCGTTCGGTTTCTTGCCAAAGACGCAAGTTGCATATAACTACACACAGCATTAATCCGAACTTAAATGCTATTTAGAAATACCGTAGGAGAGTGGACGGTTACAGAATCAAATGCATGTTCTCTGTTAGAAATTATTTAAAGCCTTTTTTACATGATAAATTGAATAGAACAAACGTATAGCCTTAGTATTTAAACAAATCATTTCGTTATAAATTCAAATAGTCCGCATAACTTGAGGCAGCGCACGGCAACAGTGTCACTTCAGCTATTCTAAAATGGCGCACAGTCTATCCGAGATGCTATATACCATTATGCCTGAAACATTACGAATGGTTTTATCAGCCCAGCCATATTCTTCCGAAGATAGACGAACATTACCGACTGATAATTGATCGCCATTGTCTCGCATGAATTGGACTCTTCTGGCGTTAACTTGCAATATCCACAAACACAAGGGCCTGGTAAATGTTTATTAAAAACATGGCCGCCCTGTGACCAGGATATTGTTGAGTTGATTTGCTAATAAATTATTATTGAACATTTTTTTTAACATTAAATCGCACCCCACAAATTTATGTTTATTCACAAATAAATTACATTTAGGTTTACTTGTTGAAGTTAAAACACTATATCGATTCTAAGAAAATTGGTTTTCTAGAATTGTATTTAATCACACTGAATATGTTTTAACTTCAATAAATAAACTTAAATTTAACTTATTCGTAACTATGGTTCGATTAAATGCTTGAAACACTTTTTTTTAATATTTATTAAAAAAAGAGCTAAACGATATTTGGATTAGATGGCGGTCATGTTTATTTTAAACGTTTTGCCTGCTTTCTTACCAGACATTTTTAGCGAGCCGCATTTCACGCGAGACTATGGTCGTCATGGCCAGTGATCAGTCTGGAGCTTAGGCCATATGGTTGTGCTGAGAAAACGACTGTACAATACGAGCTGATATAAAGTAAAGCATACAAAAAGGTGTAAAGGTGGTTGGAGGCTACAAAAATCGGTAAAATAGTGAATAAGACCACCTACACAATGTACAGCGACAGTTTGTGGTCGATGGAATACAGGGTGGTAATTCAGTGTATGTAATGGATTATCGACGATGAGAATAATGTTTCTGACTTTTTTAAAGATTAAAGTGAGTTAACCAGGAAAATATCGTTTTTGTGAATTGTCCAACAATACCATGTTAACCTTTGATGGATTAAAGTAAATGTCGATAAAACTGATCAGCATGACCATAAAGTTACGAATTTTTTTTTTTTTATTTGGCAATAAATCAATCAATCAATCAATCAACATCAGTTTCAGTTTCCTATTTCGAAAACTGTGGTGTGTCGATTAGTGTGCGAATTGGGAACAAATACACCTTGAAAATCAATGGGTCGCAATTCACAAGCCACGTCACTTCCTGTCGTGTGGCCTTTAATGGGATTTCCAGTAACGAAGGAAGCGGATTGGTTGATTGTCACACTGTGGGGAGGCCGATTCTAGGACACGGGACCCAGATGACCATCATCACTTCAGATCCAGAAACTAAGGTAGATATTATAAGGTATATTTGCAATTAGACTTTCTTTTTTTAAAAAACGTATAGAACTCTTAGTCCCAACAAGGTAAAAATGATGTATTGGATGTGGCTAAAGCAGTTTCAGCCACGAAAGACAAAATTCATTGGATTTCAGAGTTGCTGAAGTTTGAAAAAGAATACGTAAGGTAGAGCACACATAAAAATTATAAATTGCCAAATACCACAGTCAAGTCATCGGAAGTCCTCCTAAAGATAAATATGCAGTTTTACAACATTTAAATTCACAAATAACATTACTATTCTAATAAAAAGTTTAAAAAAAAAAAAATCTTACATGAGCTATGGAGACAAAAGACTCCCGATGTCAAATGCTTCAGTCGAGTCAGCCTCGTATTTGACTGGGTATGCGTAAGAGCGGGGCTTCTTGTGTGGTGCATGGGACTCCGGTAGTGAAGCGCCATAGTCCATCGGAAATAAAGCATTTGCTTGGATTTCATAGGAATCCCCGAGCTACTACATATCCATGAACACAAATAATGACAAAATAGTAATATGTTAGTCTTCAATGGGTGATTGACATGGTGAAGTGCATCATCAATCATATATAGTCATATAAAATAGTAATAACTGACGTAGCTATATATGCTTAAAACAAGTCTGAGACTAGATGCAGAGCTCTGTATCTCTGATAGTCTATCATATCATGTAGCCTTAACTTAAGATACAGAGATGGGCGCTCCTAACCGCGTAATTTTAAGTTTTTACACTTACCGACTTTCATGTGTTGAATTAACTACTGTCCAATAATGTTTTGTATTCTGAACGCTGTGATACACTAATGTATGTCAATTGCGACCTTAAATAGTCCAGTAGCCGCGTTTAAAAAAGTGGAACATCACGGTCCAAGTACATGTTGTCCTGCCGCCATATTCCTAGCCTGATCCCCGTCTCCCATAATGCATCATGCTACTTGAGATTCCACTGTAGGGCAATTAGAAGCGTTTAAACTCAGTAGCTAGTCTGAGACGTCCCTAGAACTTTAGACACTATCCATGATTTGGTTTATTAAATCTGGAGGCAGATATTGAAAAAACATATACCTTTAAGCGATACTGAAAGTACACCAAATTGTATAATTGCATATAGCAATATGTCCCTTAAATGTATCTGCTACAAGAGCGATTTATTAAACCTCATTTTATTTTTCTTTGCTTGCAATTTCAGAAGATTTATAATTACAGCCAGAATATCAACATGGGAGAAACATTTCAGTCAGCTAAACAGTACATCATAGAGGTCACAAAAACGCAATCCATTTTTCCCGTACTGATCAACGTCACTTTAGAAGTCTCGCAATTCGGTAAGTAATTTTTGTTCGATGTTGGGAAGCCATTAAAAGATCTCCTTTGCTTGTCGGTTTGATGACGGAAAGCTACGATGTTCTTTGATAATCAGTTGAGTCATGTAAAACGATAAGAAAATATTCTTTTCTTATCAGTTGGATACTGCAAAGTGATTCGAAGATCTTCTGTTTTTCTCCGTTTGAATTTGGAAAGTAATTATACACAACATCAAATTAATGTTGAAAACGGTTTAAATACCTTTGTTCCCTATACTTGAAGCCGGAAATCAACCAACAGATAGTTGGTGCTCGAAAGGTATTCGAAGATCTTTTTGGTCATAAGTTTAAAGATAGAAAATGATTAGAAGTTGACCTTACTATGTTGGTTAGAAGTCGGAAAACCATTCGAAACTCTTCTCTTTTCTTCAGTTTGAAGCTGGAAATCAACAAGCCGGTCTTCTTTGTATCTTTGACCCGGTGCTTTCAAAGTTAATCGGCATCAGGAAGCCGATCTGTCCAGTGAAGTATTTGTATTGCATCTTATGATAGCTTTTATGATTTAAACTAAATGTAGACCGACTGACATCATCGAAAGTGGAAGAAAATTTCAAAGTGAATCTACCAGAATTTCCTCCCATCTGCAGAATTGTCATCTGTGATTATTTGTGAATGGTCGAAGAGGTTCCGACATGCGAGGGTCTGCAAGTCACGTCATGTGATTTTTAGGCGACTTATTCCACTTCCGGGTACAGCTTACATTCGTTCTAGTTGTGGCATAATCGTTTAAAATATGCCTATTCTTCAATCAAGTACTAGCTATTGCTGCACCCAACAGCAACACAAAATACCGCTCTGAAAGACGGGTATTCAAAACAGCGAGTTCCAACGATGTACCCGGAAGTCAAGGAGAAGTAACCGAAATTTCCATGCACTAAACCATCGGTGTGGTTTTATACCCGACACGACACCCCCACTATGTCAACTTGCTGCTGCTTAAGCTCTCAGAAATATATCAACCCCGTATCAACAAGAAAGCAGAACTAGCTCGTTTTATCTCTAAGTTCACAGACTGGTGGTTGGGAGGAAGCTATCTGTTAAACTGGTGCTCTCAGAGTTAAAGGGGAACCGGAAGTCGATGTGCTTGTTGTGTTTTTTTGTACTGCGTCCTGTGATTGCCCTGTATTTGTCCCGTCTTGTCTTTGTATGTTTGTTCCTTCGCCCATTGGGCTGGCACGCCGTAAATGCAGTGAAAAACCCCAAGGTAAGACGTTTAACCCCCAGTCAAACAAACAAACGAAAGTCACCGACCAGATACTTGCTTGGTAAATGGCAGGTTCTGATTGTCAGAATTATACTGATAAAACAAATGACCTATATGATCTATATCTGTTTTCTGTTTTTTAATTATTTCAACAGATTATTTGGACTCTGTGGCTGTTCAGAGAGTCTTCATGTACATAGCCGTCACTATCTTCATGATATGCATTCTGCTGTACCTTGTCAGAGTCAGTCAAAGGTATCATTTATTCGCTGCAGTCAAGGAATACCTAAGCCAGTCACTGCCCCTTACTATCAGCTCAGGTAACAAAAATTGTGTTTCTTCAACTTTTACTTGTGACCAGTATGCAACGCTTCCCTTAAATCCACTTTAATGCTTGCGAATGCAGATGGGCCAACACAGGGTTCGCGGTGTGCAGTTTTCGAATTTTATGACGCACTTATGTTGAGATTTTAGTTCTTACGAGAATCTGCTGACTTAATGTGTAGTAATATTTTCTGGCGAGTAGCGTGGAAATTCTTTAAAATGGTTCATGTGTTTATAGATCTTATTGCTAAGTTGACACAGCAGCTGTCTGGCACATAAACTTTGACTTTGTGCTGGATTGAGGTTTAACGTGGTATTCAAGAGTATTTCATTTATATGACGGCCGTCATCCTAACACATGGTATCTCTATATATAGATTCTTACAGAGAGACCATGCTGTAAAACGCTGCATAGTTGTATTCTGTCCAAGCCTCAAATGCTGGATTTCTATTGGCAGCATACACCCAAACTCGTGGGAACCCGGCCTATCGGCGACGCTCTATCACACAACAGTCACGTGTATTTGTTGATAGTTCTTTTCGACCATCTTCAGACTCCAACATTTGATTAAAACCGTCGCCTTACATCCATGCCTTGCGCACATCCCGTCTGCGTTGAAAAGCTAAATGGTACTTGGTCGTTACAAAATGAGACTCCAAGAAAAAGTACGACTGGAT
>JAQQZZ010142628.1:0-13039 GCA_030265115.1 Mopalia vespertina | reverse complement strand
TTCGTTATTTTGGGATAACACTTTCTTAGTTTGAACAGATTCTAGTTCAGAAAATTTTGCAGGTTGACACCCGTCCGAGAATCGAACCAACGACTCTCAGAGTTAGGCACCGAATCGCCAGCAGTAAATGCCGGCCACCTACACCACTCTACGTTTTTGATAAAATAAGGATTTTAGCTGTGACGGACTCACGCAGGTTAAACAAGAATGTCATCAAAATATAAATCAACTATAAGTCTTTTTGCGTCGTCATAGAATTGTTATTTAAGCTGCTAAAATGTTTTGTGCTATCGAAATTTATTTTCTGGATACAAAAATATTTTATATACTTTTTACCCTACTATAATTTATTGATTAACTCAATTGAAAATGGTTTAAATATGAATAAATCTGTTTAAATACAACGAAGGTTTCTTTTAAGTTGAAGATAACTTATTAGCATTGAATGTCAAATAAGTACCGTTACGTATTTGTTTAATCATTTAGTAAGAGGGAAAAAAATCTTATGTTTCCTTGGATTGGTTTAAGAAAAATTAGAATTCATCAATAGTAAATAGTTGTGAAAACAAAAGGCTGGGATTCCCTATGAGGTATAAGGTTCGTTTGACTTGTTCTTGATTCTATAGGATATGATTAGTTCAACAAGTGACGTAATGGCTTCCATAGAAAACTCACTCGCCGTCAACAAAACGCATTCAATGGACACTCGCTTCCTTTTCCCCTCGCTTGTTTAACTCGAGCGGATAAAATGGCGCCGAGGTAAAATAGACTGAAAGAACGCTTCTTCATTCGACCAAGTTGAGCATGGTTTGGAAATGAGGATATAAAAGGCTGATATTGATTAAGACTCGTTTGGATTCTGGGCCACACACGACGATCTAAAGCCATCCTTTTCTTCGCTCTCTGGGAGAATCGATTTTCCGGACATAACCGAAGATCACACATATATACCATGCACATAGGGGATGGCCAGAAGTTGTGATATTTGATGGGGTGGAAAAACAGAACATATAGAGTTGTCCATTAATTGTCATAAAATATTGAAGGAGTAAAGAAAATGTATTCAGAATTAATTTTATTATTCATTTGGAATTTTATTAAATTCGTTTTAGTCTTGACAACAAATTAGTTATCTGATTGATTAACTAATTGACATATTGATTGATCGATTGATTGATTGATTGGCTGATTGATTGATTGATTGATTGATCGATTGATTGATGGATTGATGAATTGATGGATGGATGGGTCCAATGATTGAAGGATTGAATGGTTGACTGATTGAGTGTGTTATTGATTGATTGATTGGTAACTTAATTGATTGGTTGATTGATTGATTGATTGATTGATGAATCCACTGAATCGTATGGATGGATGGATGGGTCCAATGATTGAAGGATTGAATGGTTGACTGATTGAGTGTTTTATTGATTGATTGATTGATTGATTGGAAACTTAATTGATTGATTGACTGACTGATTGATTGATTGAATGGTTGACTGATTGAGTGTGTTATTGATTGATTGGTTGGTTGGTAACTTAATTGATTGGTTGATTGATTGATTGATTGATTGATTGATTGATTGATTGATTGATTCCGTACAATTTATATATTTAATCTAGAAAATATCCAGTATCCACTGATTATTTATCAACATTAATATTTGGATTGATGAATCCACTGAATCGTAAATTGTTTGTTTGATTGCTTCTACTGAATCTGCTAATCGGATGAATAACAACTGACAGTTCTGGTTTTTAGGTCCACAGACAAAAATGTCAATAATCTTAAATAGACTATAAACATGTTTTATAAATCATTTGATTAGCATCCAGGTGTAAATGCCAGAAGCCACACCTGCGGGTTATCCGCATAAACTTATTTTACATGGAGCTAATCGCCACCATAGGCGCTTTACCTTGCACCTCCTTTAGGTCTGAGATGCTATCTGGTTGATAATGAATGAGGTGGTGGGGTCTGATGGGGAGATCTGACAGTTAATGTGGCGGTATCATCGGGAGTACGGGATCAGCTATTTACATCCTCGGATAAAGAAAATAAAATTCTTAAACCTTGAGGGTATTTTGATTCATAGATAACAGCTTCGAGGAAATATGATTAAAACTACTTATTTAATTTCTGGATTTACTTGTGGACATGTAGTCTAATACGAGTAATTTATTCCCTTCTTCTGATAGAATTGTTAAATGGCTACAAATAGTTATTGATTAAACAATATTTTATTTCGGTAAATGGGAAAAACACACTCAAAACCTATACAAACACCACCTAAAACAGATTATAAATCAAAATTGGACAATACATAAACACACAATTATCAGGTTTACTAACCAAGCTCTCCAGTTTAAACCGATTCAAAGTATTGAGTAAATCCGTGAAGTTAATCGCCTTCCCCACAACAATGGTCCAATGTAACAGAGCTGGATGAGAAATGACTCCACTCAATTTCATAGTCCGATACAGTTAGTTTTGCTCTGCCATCACTAGTTTAATGCTGTAAATGATCGTTTCTTCTTATGTATACAGTACGGAAACAATGTGACATATGATGGCATAATAACTGCTGAAATACTGAGTCAAAATAAGTTTATCATTTTTCGGAATAACACTACTTGTGTATTATGTTAAACTCTTCAGTGGGACTGCAGGATTGTGAGCAGTAAGAGAAAACTTCAAATACTTTCCTATAACATAACAATCACACATCTATACCAGCTCTATTCAGGTAAGATATAACAGAGACAGGCAGCCAAATATACATGTAAGTATATCAACATACAAACACATATCGTAAAAGGTCAGAACCAAAATTAACTTAACTGAATATGAATCCAGTTGATCCACGGCACAGCTTGACATAACAAAGAAGAAAAGAAACTCCGCATATTGACATTTTCAACATTTCGACATTAATTAAGTCATCATCGGGCGGTAATGTAATGCACAAATTACTTATCTCACATATACATATATATATTTTGAATAAATGAAGAGAGAAAAATTTGCTTGCCTCCTCCGGGATTCGAATCCGGGGCCTTTGGGTTATAGGCCAAACACTCTACCGACTGAGCTACAGAGGCTTACGGAAAAGTGAGTCCCGAATTCTTACCCAGTGATTTTTTCTCTTCATAAAGTAGAGATATTATATAAACATCCCCCGTGGAGATTTAACCCCCTGCTTAGAGCAATGCGTGTTTGTATATGTGCATGCTTTAAAACTTCCTCATATACAACACAGGCTTAACCTGTGAGGAGGGCGATCAATTATAACAATATCAACGACAAAAATATTTCAGACTTTCTTTCGAAATAGGTTGATTGAATATTAAACATGCAGTATATTATATTGCAATAAAACAATTGGGAAATTAATTAAACAGTTGATAATAAATAAGAGAAATTACAGAGGCCCTCCAGCAGCCATGGAGTTAAAACTTCCCGATATAAGGTGGTTTTTAATTTACGTAATTATATAAATCAGCACTTTCGAATAATTTCTAGTTTCACAGCTGTAAAAGAACGGCATATAAGACAGGCATAAAGAATAACATTATACGTCCATGGAGATTACGTGGACCACATACTCCCACGATTAGAAATAGCTAACTACCTATCTTCTCCAATATTGATATTTCGGAAATTTCATCAGTTTACATATGTGTCGATTCTCTAAGCGTTTGGTATTTGGTTATAGGTATAAGAACAATCTATCTGCAGGAGCAGCCAATCTGTTTTGATGAGATTTAATATTACCCCGCAATTTACCAATCACTTCAACAAGGGCGGTAACTCTGTGTGCATGAGCTATATTTTAATGTGAAACAATGGCTTGGCTGGACGACAAAAGGTTAGCAAACAGTAGACAGTATCTCCGCTAATCTGACGGGGATTGCTTTATTAAATGTGCTCGTCAAACAAAAATGACGGCTACACTCCCTGGGGGTTACGATGACATTAAATTTAAATTTTTAATTAAATTACTGTTCTTTGTATCGACTTTAATCGCCCTTTAATCTAGATCTATGAAAACAGAAAAGACAGAAGCTTGGCTGTATATTAAAGTCAACAATTAAACTAATTAAGGCGAAGAGATTTAATGAGGAAGAATAAAAAAAGTAGCATTTGCTGAATGTTTAAAGTCTTTTAAGGCTATATGATTTTAAGAGGAATCCGTCAGTACTATTCCACTAATTAATCCAATAGTATTCGCCAATATGCCCACCTTGAGAAGTACCATGGATTTCAACAGTATGCTTATTGATATACCCAAAGGTAAGCCTTCACATGATTTGAACGAAATTTCGAACCGGGTAAACATAATCCCATATTTGTAAACAACACCTTATCTGGTTATCATGAAAACAGCCTTTCGAGACTGGACGCTGAAATACCATTAGGTATCACGTGTCAAGACGACGGATTTAACTCTATAGGAAATTTTGACGTAAACTTAACAGGGGCAAAAACACATATTCTATAAATGTGGGGATAGACAATTTCGAACCGCGCGTTCCCGCTAGCAAGGCCAATAAACAGAGCCAGAGAGGATTAGGTGAGAACCACCATGATTTTTGTCCAGGTTAAAGCTGCAAATCATCAGCTGACAGAAAATGCATATATATTATTTAACATCCATATATCATTTAGCATCCGTAGTTTGAGTCACATTAGACCTGGTCACAAAACGGGGAAACTGATCGTACAATGTCGTGGGACAATAACAAAGTACCGTAAACTGACGTACACTTAAGGACATAGATAGTAGGCCAATGCTAGTTTCTTTAGTCACATTTTTTCTGCGTGTGGACATATAAGTGGACGTAAATGTGGACGTATATGTGGACGTATTTGCGGACTTATATGTGTACGTATATGAATTTAGGAGTACTTGGGGTAAAGATTTGCTGATGGTTTTATTATCACTATATAGTCTAGCACCTGTCCGGGTGAGCGCTAAGTACATGTTTATTTTGATCTTGTTAATCAGCTTTCTCAAATAATAACAAGGAAGCTCTGAACATATAACCCGGCTTTTGGTGCTTACATGTCAGTCTCAGATACAGTCTATTGTGACAGTCTATGATAACACTTAGAGTGAATAATTATAAACGTACACACAAGAGTTCCCAAGACTTGTGTCAACAATAATTGTCTAAAAGATTTTAAAAAATTGAAGTTCTGGCTTGAAAGTATCAATAATTTCAACACAACACCAGAGCAAATCTTGTTTCAAAATGAAACTACAGTTGTGTGCCTTATGGCAACGTCTATCTATAAATACCACAGAAGATGCTGAAAATAGACGGACTGCTCATCGGGATCGTGGCACATTTGGCAGAAACCATGAAATATGGACTTACAAATAAAACACACTGAAAAAAATAATTATGATGTATCCGATGACATATTGATATAGTTCCCATTGTATTATTTATTTGACGGTATATTTTCGCAAACGAAATCAAGCATTCAGATATAAATAAGTATGTTTGATTCATTTTAACTATGTATATGTTGTCTGTTATATATGTGTTCCTGAAGACGACATTTGAGACACGCCAACAAAATACAGTTCTCAAAGATACGATAGCTTATTAAATGTTGTTTTTTTTAAGTACAATTTACCATTGAACTGAAGGTTGACGATGGTTTTGACACATAGGGTTAAAAATATCACCATCTTTTTTGGCTGGAAACAAAAATGGACGCTGTACGTTCTTCGCGGAAAGTCTAGCAGCAAAATTTATCGCGTCTGAATGGCATGTCCCGAGAGAGTGGCAGATTAAATTTGACTGTTTTGCGTGCGTGTCCCAGAGGCTGTGGTTGCCCTCTCATAATTAGCCTAGTGATAAGTGGTCAGAGTGGCCCGTCTGCCACCCAATCAACACGCACCGTCGTTTGGCCCCAAATTGATCGGGGTTTGATTGAATTAAACATGTCGGAAAATGCCAAGTGTAAATGAAATATTTGCCACAAACAAAGGACGATTGTCTCTGAATCTAAATTGTTGTCTCAGTACAGAGTTTATTGATGTAAACACGATTAAAACTCAATAACAATGCAAGTTTTTTTTGCCAAATAAACCGTTTAGCTGGCTCATTTTAGTACTTTTTGTGTCAGTTGTGTAGTGTACAAAAAAACATACATTAACATATGATCCCAATCTAAATACCTAACTATTTGCCTGAGAATCACCGGAAAAGACCAAAGAAGCGTCTAATGGTAAACTATTTAGATGTCTGTTATCCTTTTCACGAAAACTTAAGACAAGCTTACGTACTGTGCTTCCCTCTACCGCGAAGGTTACTAGATAGTAACCAAGTGGTAGCCTTTGAATCACCAAATGGTAACCAGGGATCGGTTTCACCAAACCTTCACAAAGGCTACACACGCGTAGTTACTATGACGTAAAGCGTTGAATGTATTTGTTGTCACACAGCCTTGTGAATCTGCTCCCTAAAAGTGTGTTATTGAAGTAGCCAAAACACAATAGGCCTACATGTAACCAGCGGGTAACTAAACAGTACTTGGAAATTGCCAGTTGATAGCAAGGTACTTTCACCACTAAAAAGACATTTCCTTACCGCCTGGTCTCAGGTGGCCAGCGCTTGCCTGGGAATTTATAATTATGTAGACCTCTGTTAATCTATGTTATTGTCTGAAACGATGATAATTTCTTCGTAAAACCAATATAATAATAGTAGTCCCGTATCAGACGATATATTGTTATGTCGTCAACAACTTTCAAACATGTCTGGGTTTTTTATGTCTACCTGGTAGAACTGACGACTTGATATCACGTTCTTCTAAATGAACATCTAAATGCGAATCATTTTTTTGTTTGAAGTGTGCACCTGTATACTGCGGAAAATACAATGCGACAATTTCATAAATATCTGGACAGAAATCCTCAGTCTTTCTTCAGTTTCGGTTAACATAATGAATTGAGTGAATGTGAAACACTATACAGGTCATCTCGGCTATCCTACAAATGAACTTCTGTGTTGAGGCAATCTTGGCTCAATTATTACCCAGCACTTTGCTGAGAGCTTCGGTTATCTGTGACAAGTCACACATTATACCCGGAAGGGAGAGAATAATCATGGACTACCCTGCCGACACTGTTTTCTTTCCCTGCTTCAATCTTGACGTGTAAGGCTTGCCAGGATTAACCGTTAAACCGTCTTAATCCACCAGGATGTACCTTCTGATGTCGAGTGGATATCAAGTCATTTCGGGTCATGTCCTTCCGTCAGATGCTCTTGTTATTCCTTGTACTGACCTCTGTTCTGATTTGTGTTTTGATCCCATTCGGTGTGTGCAATAGTGTGGACAGATGTACGCTGTTGCAGATAGTCACACAGAAAATGAACATCTGACATTACATCGGTTGGATTTCATTTGGCTCGGGGGGGAGGGGGGGGGGAGTCTTCTTGTTTTGATTTTTTACGTCAGCTGTAGTTAGCTTGCCCCGTTTAGTGGTCTTGATACGTTAATAATCATGCAAATGAGGTTGTAAAAGTTTAAAATAATTTTAACAACTATTTTACCAACGATTCCATTATTCTGTAGCATCGCGTGTAAACAACCAGTCAGTTCAATTGAATCTTATTCATATGTGTATAAATCAACGTGAACGATTTGTGTGGGGTTTACAATGCAATTACTGCTGAATATCTTGCACTGGGACTGATATCCGATTCTAATGGAAATTACACGCCAATCACAGGCCCCAAACTTATTTGTACTTAAAGACAATAGTATAAAACCTGACTAACAGAGTACATGGAATTGGTCTCTAGTTGAAATCACTGATCCAACTAACCATCAAAAGTTAGAAAGTTATGTTTTTTCTCAACCAATATAAATTCTTTTTTCTAAGTGTCATACTTGTGATGCTATGTTTTATTTGCTTTTGGTCGTGGGGTCACGTACATACATTTCACAAAATATGCTTCAAGTGATAACAGCGAAAGTAGACAGTGCAAAATATTTATATTAATGCGAAAAAAGTTTCTAATGTCAAAGCCTTAAGCTGTACTGCGTACGGTACTTTTGGCAACACGTTTCTGTAAAAAAAAAGGAAGGCATAAGATTAGTTTCCTAAATAAATAGTATTGCAGTCTGTTTCGATTTTCACAATAAAAACATGCAAATAAAGTGAGTCATCTAACTGGTATATTTCTATCTTTATCACAAAGCGTTACATGCCGAATATACAAGGCAAGATCAGCGTTTTTTATGCTGCATTATTAATTACGTATATTGTATTCAACATCAAAGACATGACCTAAGAAGCTGATGGGCGGCTTCACCCATGTAGAACGATTCCCGTCATGCCTTATCATATTATTGTTAAAACCATCTAATCTTATACAGTTTGTTTCATTTCCAGGAGTAATGCATTCACAACGGACTACAATACTTGTGTAACAATTAGGGTTTTATAGATTGCTATTCTCCGAACTTCTTGTCGTTGATGCTGAACTTCACAATCCACATACCGTTGTTTTGTAACTGAGACAGCTTCTCAATTCCACTTAAACAAATCATTAGAGTTGACCTGTATAGACATATAATCACACGGATTAGACTTAATCGATTTGACCTGTTAATAGATAACATTATTAAAATGTATTCGCATCTGAATTGCTCATCGGTTGTCTCGTTATTCTTCGTGGTGTGGAATCGACACATTTTGTTTTCAAAGATTAAACAAGTCGTCCACGTCGTTAATCATCCGAATTGACAGGGGGTCTGGTGTGATAATTGTTTTGCCGGTCCATACTGTCCTCATATTGCCCCCCGCTCGTGACGAGTCACGTGACCAGCTTTGTCTCTCACACCTATCTATTCGTCTAAGACGCGAATTTAGGACAGATCCAAGAACATATGTTTATTGCATACTAATAAATAAACATTATTTCCAACACATGCCACATATATGTCTATAAATTGTGTCTTTGTCTGTTTAGTTTGATATCGATTGGTGTTTTCGCTTCCTAAAGAAATTAGCACAAATGATGGTGGCCGGGTTAATACCAATGAGGCGGTCTGAAACATATGTTATGAACAGTGAACAATATTTCGTCGTGTGGGGCGGAATGCACTACTCACCTTAACAATGCCACATATTGATTTACATCGGCAGATATGTACATCCTTATTGAACAGTTAATACACACACAATGTAAGTAAAAGTGACAAATAGGTAAATTCTCAATGACACATGGACAAAGAGCTACACGGCCTGCCTGGTTATACCTGAAACCTGAACGTGAACATATGTTGTTTAAAGTACCCACACTCTACAGCCGAGATCGATTGTAGAATGTCCCTGAATTCTTGACATAATCTCATAATTGTCATTCTTACCTGTTGAAATGATCCCGTATACATGATAACATACACGATGTCATGTGTATTTCCATGGTTACTCTGATACCTGTGTGTCTTTTTTTCATCATATATGGTATATACAATTAATACTAACGTGGTATTCACGATATCAGGTAACGGCCTTTCATATTGTGATATAACTGTTCACACATATGTTCCCGTTTTTTGGCACACTTCAAATTAACCCGAAAAGATAGCTGCTGGTTCATATTACAAATAAACAGAGAGAACACGTATGATATAATCGTCTAGAAAATACTAAATACGCTTTTCTATTCAGTTTACATTCCGTGTGCATATTTCACAAAGTTTTCAGTTACTAGTAGGTTTTACAAAAATTGTCAACAAGAAGTGGGTTTTATAAGAACGTAGTAAGTAATTAGTGAGTATTATAGCAAAGTTGTTTGTAACTAGAATGTTTTATAAAAAGGTTGTCAGCAAGTAATGGGCTTTACAAGAATTTGTCAGTATAACTAATGATTGTTGAAAAAACTTTGTAAGTAATGAGTGAGTTTTATAATAAAGTCTTCTGTATTGCAATAAGTTTTATAAGACAGTCATTACTTACCTGTAAATTCTGTGAGAGTTGCCAGGAACTAGTGACTTTTATGAGCACTTCTTCAGTGGCCAGTGAGATTTATAACGGTGTTATCCGTAACTAATGAGTTTACAAGAACATATTCAGTAATTAGTGCAATTATAACAGTGATATCAGTAACCACTTAATTTTAGATGAGCTTTATTAGTAACCTGTGAATTTTATAAGAGTATAGGAGTCTTCAGTAACAAGTCAATTTTAAAGAAAGTCTCCAGTAACAACAGAATTTAAAAAGAGCGTTATCAGTAACCAGTGAACTTTATAAGAACAATGGAATCATACGAAGGTCTTCAGTAACCAGTTAACTTTATAAGAACAATGGAATCATACGAAGTTCTTAAGTAACCAGTTAACTTTATAAGAACAATGGAATCATACGAAGTTCTTCAGTAACCAGTGAACTTTATAAGAACAATGGAATCATACGAAGGTCTTCAGTAACCAGTGAACTTTATAAGAACAATGGATTCAGGAACTAGAGATTTTGTTTTATAAGAACGCCTCAGTGAGTTTGTTAAGAACGTTGTCAGTAACTAATGACTTTCTTAAGAATGATGTCAGAAACTAGAAACTAGCAACTTTTATAAGAGCATTATCAGTAATCGGTGAGTTTCCTTATAACGTTATCAGCAAATATTGAGTTTAATAATAACGTTATCAGCAAATAGTGAGTTTAATAATAACGTTATCAGCAAATAGTGAGTTTAATAATAACGTTATCAGCAACTAGTGAGTTTAATAAGAACGTTATCAGTAAATAGTGGATTAAATAAGAACGTTATCAGCAAATAGTGACTTAAATAAGAACGTTATCAGAAAATAGTGAGTTAAATAAGCACGTTATCAGAAAATAATGAGTTTAATAAGAACGTTATCAGCAAATAGTGAGTTTAATAAGAACGTTATCAGCAAATAGTGAGTTTAATAAGAACGTTATCAGCAACTAGTGAGTTAAATAAGAACGTTATACTCAAATAGTGAGTTTAATAAGAACGTTATCAACAAATAGTGAGTTAAAAAAAGAACGTTATCAGCAAATAGTGAGTTTAATAAGAACGTTGTCAGCAAATAGCGAGTTTAATAAGAACGTTATCAACAAATAGTGAGTTTAATAAGAACGTTATCAGCAAATAGCGAGTTTAATAAGAACGTTATCAGCAACTAGCGAGTTTAATAAGAACGTTATCAGCAAATAGTGACTTTAATAAGAACGTTATCAACAAATAGTGAGTTTAATAAGAACGTTGTCAGCAAATAGCGAGTTTAATAAGAACGTTATCAAAAAATAGTGAGTTTAATAAGAACGTTATCAACAAATAGTGAGTTTAATAAGAACGTTATCAACAAATAGTGAGTTTAATAAGAACGTTATCAGCAAATAGTGAGTTTAATAAGAACGTTATCAGCAACTAGTGAGTTTAATAAGAACGTTATCAGCAATTAGTGAGTTAAATAAGAACGTTATCAGCAAATAGTGAGTTAAATAAGAACGTTATCAGCAAATAGTGAGTTAAATAAGAACGTTATCATCAAATAGTGAGTTTAATAAGAACGTTGTCGATAACTAATAATTTTCTTCAGAACGATAAACCAGTAGGTTTTGAGAACATTATCCGTACTAAGTGAGTTTTAATAAATTGCTTTCTGTAACTCGTGAGTTTTTTTTATAACCTTATTAGCAGCTGTTGAGTTTTATAAGAATGTATCGGCAACTAATGAGTTAAAAATGAATGTTATCGGCAACAAGTGAGTTTGATAAGAGCGTTATCGGCAACTAGTGATAATGAATGTAATCGGCAACTAGTGAGTTTAAAATCAATGTTATCGGCAACTAGTGAGTTTGATAAGAGCGTTGTCGGCAACTAGTGAGTTTATAATGAATGTAATCGGCAACTAGTGAGTTTTATAAGAGCGTTGCCAGTAACTAATGACTTACTTTATATAACATCGTCAAAAACTAGAGCAATATAAGAGCATTATCAATATTCGGTGAGGTTTCGTATACAGTTATCAGTCACAAGTGAGTTTTTTCTTAACGTTGTTAGCAACTAGTGAGTTTTATAAAAATGTTGTCAGCAACTAAAAACTAGTAAGTTTTTTAAGAACATATCAGTTATCGGTGAGTCTTCTGATAACGTTATCAGTGCCTATTGAGTTTTATAAGAACGTTGTTAGTATCTAGTGAGGTATATAGTAAAGTTATCGGAAACTAAAAAAAAGCCTATGAGCAACGAGCGTGCCTTGAAAGAAAGTTGGCAGCACCTATGGTTTTATGAGAACGTTTTAAGGAAATTAGCAACTAGATAAAATCGTTGTTAGTAAGAAATAAGTCTTTTAGAAAAGTTCTTAATGAGTATTCAGTGCGATAAAAATAATTGTTTCCGAGTAAACTGAGTTTTTTACGGACGATGTAAGTAACAAAGATGTTTTTTTTTATTATTATACATTTCAGTAACTTGTTGCCAATAACTAGTGAGCCTATATTCAGGTTTAAAAAATATTTAAGCAGGTCATAGCGTTTTGTTTATTGAAAGGAAAGGATAAAAATGGCTAAAATACATTTCAAATGAGCCATATTTTGTGAAAATCTAAACCAATTGTTCCTGTATATTCAGCATGGGGAGACATATATACATTGCCTATTGCTGGCCAGGTTGTGTGGGAGAGGTTTCTTATTTTTTATTAACTTGTTCTGTGTATTTAATCATATTTTACCAACTCTCTGTAAATATTTTAAGTTTGATATTCAAAACATCCTATTTGGTAAATGCAGCAGGTGAGAAAGAAAGTAACTCTTCTGTTTCCCAAAGTGTTCACTCACAGGAGACGATGTATCAGATAGGGTCGGGGAATTGGACTTACAGATGAGTTTATATTTCTCCTCTCCATGTACAAATCAGATAGAGCCGGGGAATTGAACTTACAGATGAGTTTATATTTCTTCTCTCCATGTACAAATCAGATAGAGCCGGGGAATTGAACTTACAGATGAGTTTATATTTCTTCTCTCCATGTACAAA
>JAQQZZ010142627.1:0-27295 GCA_030265115.1 Mopalia vespertina | reverse complement strand
TAACTATTTCACTTTAGCTAAGAAAACAGGAAGCCAATTTGTTATTGATGTATATGTTGTGTCCTGTGATTGTCCTGTATTTTTCTCATCTTGTCTTTGTTTATTGACAGTGGCGTCGAGGGTGGTTTCTTTCACCTATTGGACTGGCATACTGTCATGTGAGTGAAATAACCTTTAATGTTAAACCTCAATCCCATAAACCTTCAAGTATTTTCGATAACCATTCAGGAGTAAGCTTGATGGACTGCGGTTTGTAATTTGATGTACCTCACTGCCACAGGTTCAATTCGCCTAATGGCCCTGGGGTATATGAGGGAGTTCGAAAGGACTCCAGCTGTCCTGGAGGTTTCTTATCATTGTAAAAGTAGAACAGAGTTTGAAATGGAGAATCCGTCATCATGAGTGGCATACCCTTAAGTACACTAAACAATAATCAAACAATCAATAAAGTTCATGTTGCGGTAACTATTCTTAAGAAATCAAGTGATTATGGTTATAAATTCTTATAATGACATGTCCATGCAAAATTGAAGGGGGATATTCTGCGGGGCCTGCCGAATTTCAATTCTGTATAAATATTTCCTATATTTGTGTTAATGTCAACATTACCAGGCCCATAAACTGCATTTTGATCACAATATATACAAATGGGATTACAATCAATAGCAAGCTCAGAATAATAGGGGTCCGTTGAGAGACCAAAATCAATGCCCTTGCGTTTGCATAACATGGTTACATAAGAGGGTTTGTGGCGGAGACAAATCACTTGAGAATTACTTTATTGCTAGATGTAGCTGAAAGAGTTATGCTATAGTGGTGTAACGTGTTTTATTCATAACATTCCTAGTTTCTTAGAAAATCAACCGGTCTTCAAAAGCACTTAGGAGGATACCCGTGGTCTTGTCAATATTATTCTAAGACAAGACGATTTTATCTTAAACTTGTATTTATTTTTCATCATTTTATAAAGCTTTCACTCTGCACTGCAAAATCAGTTCAATCATTTATATAGTGACAAGTGGTAGACTTGAAAAATAATTGATTGCTTTGGTAATCGTTGGAACGAATATAATAGGATACAATCTGCATTAAACACTTGTGGTGGCGAGAGGCATTACTGAAAAACAATGACACAAGGGATTTCTTTTTAACACTGTATTTTCTCATAAACAATCACAAAATGAGAATGAGAGGTGTGGTTCTGAAACAACACAGAAAGAAACAAAAGATGTATGCAAATACTAAGAAATGCAGAAGACAAAATAAATCAATTCTTGACAAATTAGCTATCGTACAATAAAGAGTGGTTACCACGTGACTAGCACATGGAATAATATAGAACACATGTTACTTCTTCGATTCTACAACTTGCAGACATCGAGGTATGAATGTTCACTTTAATGTGCGGCATGCAATAATGACGCAATAAATCGGAAATAATCCAAATTTATTTGAGACATTATCCCATATTTATCTTCAGAGTGCTTGAAAACAACTATGTCAAGATACAAATATTACGCTAAGCTGAAGAACTCATATTGTACGCTTATGACGTAGTATAGCGGACAAAAAATTATTGTGTGATAATTATGACACATTTCTCTGTAACATTAGCAAGCATATAATAAGATGAGTTAACTATTCTCTTTAGTATCGGAGAAAATATGCAAAACAATTATCTATGGTCTAGATTCAGATTTATAACAAATTCCGTTTACTGCTTAGTTTACGCGAAAAAGGCAAAGGTAAAATAGTTTGAAGTATAACACGATACTTAAACTGCTAATTACAATAGGCAACTAGGAAAATTAATTCTTCAATATGACTCCTAATTCGTAGAAATGACGTGTTTTGCTGATAAAGATATTGCGGTTAACTAAATCACCCCTACTGGTCAAAGTAGACAGGCCCATTGAAACACAGCGAAAGGGAAAATTACTATGTTGGAAATCAGTCCAAACAAGAATTATACGTAAACATAACGATTAACAAAGCTAAACTGTACATGAAGAGTGGGTCCCTGTGCCTCTGTCTATTTTGTCCCACAACTGCCCTTAAATTTAGTTTACGTTGGTTACGAAGACGAGCTGCTTGTCACGCTATAGCAGTGGGCGGAAGTGGCGAAGGGAGCAGTCGTTATCGGTCATAGAGTCGCGTGGCACAAAGTAATAATCATTAAATTTCAAAACAACTTGTTTAAGTGTTTAATGTATGTGTATATTTCCTCTTGAAATAAAGAGAACGTTTTACAGTACGCAATCACCCGCTTTATATCTGTTTGTAAATAACCATTCATTGCAATATAAACGCACCCCAGGATGGGCTACAGTGGCCATGCACAAATATGTTAAGCTTTTTAATAAATTGATGTCTGATCGGTTCCTATTTTGTGCGGACGAGAGCGAATTATAGCAGTGAGGTTGAACTTTAGATCGAGATTGAGTAAATCTGTCTCTATGATTGTTAATTTACAATGGACATATCTCACTTCTGGCTCACACTATCAAGGTAATCTGTATAAATACCTGATTGCTATGGTCATCTGAAATAATGCGCGGATTCATCTTGTTGATCTTTCATAATATCGCTAAAAGGATGAAACTGTGCAATATGGCCTGATCGTCATAACGCTGTGCTTACCATGGTAATCTTTAATCATAACCTGATTTGCATCTGATTTCACATTATACCTTGATTTGCATTTTAATTGATAATATTACAATTTAGCAAGGTAATGTGTAGTACGGCCTTATTACCAAGGTGACTTGTAATAATTTACTCTTACTTGCATGATAATGTGCAACGATGTAATGATGATATTTGTTAATACCGTGGGAGGATGGTAATGAGATATAATGCTCTGATCACCGTAGTGATTTCTAATAATACCCATGGTCTGTAGTAATGACTGGTTATGAAACCCATTTGTGTCCTATTAGTGTTTAACACTAAGTGCTATTTCGCAGACATAGTTATTAAAGTACCAGTGACTATCACATTGCTAGACACGTTTTTATTCAATCAAAGACCTTAACATATGCATACACATCTATTGATTTCTGGTCAATTGTTTGAACCATATCTCATCTTGACATAATCCACGTTTGTTGCATCAAATGGTATTGCCTATTGTTCAAAGTGAAGGTTATAGACCTTGCCTTTTGTCCTGGAATTACAAAATAGCCACTGGCGAAAGTGATAATATCAATGTCCGGAATACAGATATTATTTGTTGCTTTGTTTCAGCCAAAGCTATTAGAGTATACAATGTTCGAAATGAATATCTAAACAGTCATATATTGCAATATTTGATTAGGTCACAGTCCATAGGGCGTATATATTATTTTGCAAGATTGCTAATCGATAGCTCATAGAATCCATTTTCACAATGTACATGTTTTTCAATAGTCGTTCATATTGAATAGGTATTCAGTGGTCGGATGCCTCTACGGTCTCCATTCTTCACTTAAACGTATTGTGCTAACATTGCAAAGTTATAGACTGCTGATGATCAAGGAGAAAAGGCATTGTCGGGGTACGAACAGTTCTACGCGGCGGTCATTATCCAATCTGTCTATAATATTTACATTACATTTGGTGGCTATTTGTATTAAGCGACACGTCCAAACAGTCCTTCAATACATATCTAACATTACAACGTCAGAGTGGTATTGTCCGATGTAAACAGTGACTGTGATTGTTTACAGGTGAACACAATCACTCTAGTCACTAAGACTATCGATCAGCGCTTTTACGCGGACGCTAACCATTTTCCTAATACTAAATTGACCGACAAAAAGTGTTGAATGTGTCAACGCTGCCATATCCAACAGTTTAATCTTACTTAGCTTCAACGGGAATCACACAGGCAAATCGTTCGTTTTATTTTCAGGTAGACAACAGCCTGTCACGAATTCGAGCCGTTCACTTGTAGACTTCATTTATTTATTTATCTATCTATTTATTGACGATTAACCACAGGCAAAGGCTACAATGATTTTTCTGGTCAACAATAAAACTAAAGAAGGGATAAAAGAGGACAAATGTACCAAAAACAAAACACATTCATCCATCAGTTTATATTTGTAAAGGTTCAACAGATCTATCCAATAACTCTACAGTCTTTTGCATTCATCGAAGCAATATAATGGTCCAATTTCTTATGTTTGTTTGTTTGTTTGATTGGGGTTTAACGCGATTTCATATGTAATCCTGAAACGGTATATTTATGTAGGAAAAGAGTATCAAGACGAACTACAACAAAACACACTGGTGTGGCGGGGTTTATTTACATGTTTAGTTGTGCTGTGTATAGTAAGATAAATAACAGCCTGTCACGAATTCTAGCCGTTCACTTTATATTGGTTTAATTAATTAATTGATTTAGTTATTTGTTTAAGATAAGCCACAGCCGAAGGCCACTAGGTATGTTCCTGGTCAACAAGACAACTAAAGAAGGGACTTAAAAGTATGAAAAACAAAAACGAAGCTGGGTTAAAATACATCAATTATGTTTATGTTTACACTCTGTAGTTGTTTGCATTCAACAGATAACCACAATGGTAGTCAGATTTTTATAATGAAATCATGAAATAGCTTATTTATGTAGGAAAAGTGTATCTGAGGGAAATATATTGTTGTGTGGGGATTTAGTTGCAGGATTTGTGGCACCAATACTTTCCTGAATCAATTAGTGGGATAGTGGCAACATAAGTCACACATACTTCGTTAGAAGGCGATGCACCTAGATACATTCCTCCACTTTATCACAGACCCGTTTAGGGCTTCTCTAAAGACAGCAAAGCCACATAAAGCAATGACATGTCGAGATGTATAGCCAACGTTAGACCTATTTGAATATATCACATGCACGTCCGAATCCATATTGAAAGAAAATAGAAAATAATTGCATATGAATCCAAATCATCTAATAACTATGTTAATAAAGACAATGAAGCGTGAATTGAAATTGAGATAAAATAAATTCAGGAACATAATGTGATATTAATTATACAAATTCTGGATAACCACTTCTTGTTTTGTGATTATCTACACCCTTTTTAGTCAATTTACACCTGATGACGATACAGGCATATGTATGGAAACGTTGTGCCCTATCACAAAACAAGAAGTGGTTATCCAGAAATTGTAATGTTGGACTAGAAAAACCTTGTTTTCGTGGATAAAAAAATGGCCGCCGATTGAAGGAAGAGAAGGCGATCGGGAATCTTTGGTGTCTCAAACTGCTAAGGCGGGTTTTCATCCACAGTTCAGATAAATTAATATTTCGATTATTTTTTTAACTGCAAAGCTGCGAAAATCAAGCAAATAGTATATATTAATATTTTTGGTTTATTTTTTACCAAGTCATTGGGGGCGTGAATGCATTCAATTATACTTGTTTTCCGCCTAACTGCATTGGATATCAATAAAGGAGAAGTTGATAGTCGTTTTTATATATTCACATTCCGTATATGTAAAACATTTATACGTTTTTGCGGACCTTTAAAACAACCAAAGAATCGTGAAGGAGGGAGACTCTCATGAGCTATCTATCCTCATAGTAATGCACATGCGCATTGACAACTGTCAAGCTCACCAGTTTTCCGAACGCTTTACAGACACGGAAGAATGAGAACGATACCGAGTACCTGATTGTCTGTGGATTGAGCCTGGATAAGGCCGAGCTTCATATCTATGTATATTGTAATCCGAGGTCAGACTTACAGTCGATTATGCAGGCCAAACAATTAAAACTGTACAAAATGATGTGTATGGCTTGTTTGTTTGTTTTTGTTGTTGTGTTTTTTGTGGGTTTTTTTACTTCGGCCCCATTTTAGAGACCAAGCGATATGGCCTTAAGTCCTATGTTAACTAAAACCAGAATCTTCATCAAGCATGCCGAGTCTTTGGAATAGTAGGTAGTGATTACATACGACACAGTAAGTTAAGTGATACAAATTGTGAATTATGAAAGTCATTGATGGTTTTTCTCCAGTGTAATTGGTAACACTTAATTTACTTTTTATTAAAGGGATCCTTGGGTCTATTATTCAAATAATAACTTTGTCGGATAAGTTTACCTCCTGACAGTGTAGTAAAGACACGTTGTTCAAGTGTGCATCTCATTTATTATGCATTCTTTTAACATAGACATAAATTTAGGTCTCACTGTATCCGTGGCTCTTTCTTCTATAACAAGCCCATTTAAAGAACGGTGGCAACACCAATGGGATATTTCTGATAAAGGCTTTATTTTAAACATAAATCCATCTGTATGTTCTCCTTATTTCAGTTTACCTACCAGAGAATCAGAAGTGCTGATGTATCGTCTTTTGTCTGGCCATTTCCCCGTGAACACGTACTTGTCACGCTTAAACTCCACTCTGATGGGAATGGTGTAAACTGTCTGGTTCCAGACACAATAGAGCACTTGTAACACTTACGTTACACTGCGCGAAAATGTGTACACTTGTTTGCGTCACGTGGATGTGACACAGTTCACACTGGGAAATCTGTTAAATTCAGATAAGAATAGAAGCAAAATTTATGTTGCAATTGCTAAATATATTTTGCAGACCAACAAAAAGCCAATTTCGTGATGTAAGTAAGTTAAGGTATTGTTATGAACATAAAACGGTGGCGCGATAAGCTCAGTTAGGCCGCATGAGCCTACGAAACCAAACCACCAACCAACCTACAGACAATCTGATAATAATAGTCCGTAACTATTTGAAACATGTACATTTAATGAACTTGTCTTAATAGACAACTCTATAATCTGAGAAACTCTCGTTCTCTTTAGTGAATGAAATGACCAAAGTAGCTTCAATATGTTGTCATTTTCTGTAGAAAAATGGAAACCCAGTTGGATTATCGTTGAGATGATTAAAATGTTAAAACCGGAAGAAAAAAACATCCAGCCTTCCCAGTTTCAACAGGTATTGGACACAGTTAAATCCAATATAATTAAGTAATGGTTCTGAGCCAGGTTTAGGAACTGGCTTTATTAAATGGCTGATGAAAATAGGACAGATGTGTTAATAAAATTCACTTTCCATCAAACCTATTGCTGTGAGAAAATTTTGACTAAATTAAACACAGAGTTGAAATAATTTTAGACAACAACGAAGGTTAGACTAATACAGTCGATATATAAGATTTAATTTTGGAATCTGTTGTATCCCAGTACGGACGCTCCTAAAAGTATGAAAACGGTAAGTGTTGTTTCTTTATTATGGTTCAGAACAATAAAATGTTAATACTTCAAAAGTCTCCTAAAAAATATGCTGTTTTAAATGCGTTGGATTGCCTAAGAGATTTCGCATGGTAATAAACTTTATGCGCCATCCAATCTAATTTCCTCTCATTTGACCCATACAAACAACGTTTTCTTTATAACGGTGCAATGCTGTCTTTACTTAGCACTGGAGGAAAGTTAACTTTTCAACATTATGGAAACGCTTCACATCTTGGTTGTGCTAGTGTCAATTATTGTTGGAATACACCGCTGTCATATAAGTGAAATAGCCTTAAGCACGGCGTAAAACACCAATCAATCAATCAATCAATCGGAATACCCTGGTGTTAGTGTAATGTGGCTAAATGGGTAGTCGGGTATCGTGGTAGCGTTATTTAAGTAAGGTGTGTTCGGAGACGTACATGTATGTACGCCCGCAGGAGACACAAAGGACGTCAGTGAAATTCATGTGGCAATCGATGTCACTTGGGAAAGCCTATGTGTTTTCAGGCGATTTTAAACATAGTAGAGACACACGTCCTCTTGGAAGAAAAAAACAGACTTAGCCCTGTATACAGATTTAACGCTTCGCAAGTTTATCGTGATATAATTTGTTGTATTTATGTTTTGAATCCGAAAAAACTTTCCTTAACACACAAAACCAAATAGTTGTGCAATCTGTTGACTTAAAACAGTGTTTGCCTAGAAATATAAGTAAAGGTATAGAGATAGATCTGAGTGGTAAAATGTCTGTCAGTCTAGACAGTAATAACTAAAAGGTCCCTAACGTGATATTGTGTGTCAATAAATCAAAACCCTTGAGTACAAGAGTAATGACATATCGTAATGTCAAACTGACATCCGGTTATTTAAGGATTATGCCAAGCCAATGATATTGGTCTGACTTGGTAAATTCTTCCAGCAGAATGACAACATACACTTCTGTTTTACCAATATGATGACATTGACTTCCTTTCCTTACCACACGAAGAAGATGGCATATATTACTACTTTGTAACAAATTCTCAAAGGGTTTGAAAGTCCACCATAACGTCTGTCGAGATGGTAATAAACAGTTTATTCCTATTTCAGTGCAATAAGTAAGGAAACGACGCAGCAGGTTTTCAGTTATCTTTAGGTTTAAAACGTTAGCATCAATCCATTACATCACCGATCATATATTTTCACATATACATGGCTGTAATCAGGAAGAGAAACACGGACCACAATTGAATTTACTTGTCCATTATCATTTTACATATAGGCGTATGGTCACGATCTCTATCCAAAGCTTCCGTTGGGCAAGAACTTCAGTAAGTTACTTCAGTAAGCCTTTCCTGAGCCCATTGTCAAAAGCTGTAAACCTTATGATAGTAAATACAGACCACAACCCTCTAACGGTAATTCTACGTACAATGATTGATGTCAACGTGAAACATTTTAGAGTGCATTCACCTTCAACCTCAGAAAAGAAAAACATTACAAAAACCCACTTTTATTTGAGAGCTATATTCGATCTTTCAAAAAAAAAACTGTTATAGTGTAATATTCTTTTTTAAAATAAACTTTTTTTAAGCGCCAACCACAAAAAATAAATACTGACATGTTCGTTTTAAGTTATTTTGGTAGCATTTAGAAGATGAGATTGTCAAATAACCAGGCTATATGGATTATCAATTTCGAAGATCTTGAAGTTTAAATTCCATTGTCTTTTCAATTTACAAAGAGCTGTAGCTGTTCGTCGTTTTCATTGGTATGGCGTTGGCAAAACTTTAATCATTCTTTTTCATGGTATACTTCCACTACGCCATTCGACTTACTGTTGTCCTAATTGACAGCGGGTGGCTGGTGGGAGTTTTCTAATGTTTTATTACTTTTATAACTTCAGACCAACACTGAGAGGATCTGTTGTGTTGTCTTTTTGTTGCATCTTGCAATTGTCCTGCGTCGTAACCTCTCCTACCTGTGACGTTGAAGGTATAGCTTTCCTCATCCAAAGGATTGACACGCTCTCGTAAGAGTTTAATAAGCTAACGACTTAAAAGTTAACAAATATAATAATACATCCAGCCAGCCAAACAAACAAATTGTTTCTATTATGATATAATAAAACAAAAAACTTGCTCGAGAAAAATAAATCTACATAAAATATTATTAATATTATGTTAGTGAATATTGGCTAGTGACGGTTAACGTTAGAGCCTTATCGACTGTCTTGTTTTCAGCAAGGCCACATTCACCTAAGAGTTGTTTAATTGCGTAAGTACCACAGAATCAATTGACAATTTTTGGGCTAAGTTAAACTATACCACATGTTTGATAACACTTCACATCTATTTTCTAGAGAGTTCACCCCTCTGTGAGACTATTAGTTTTGAGATCAATGCTCGATTGACCTGTCTGTGATGACACCGACTATAAATCCATCAACCCATAGACCTAGACGGTTATATGACGTAGATTGTATCAACAGTTTTTTAATAAGTGTCTCCTTGGTGACAATAGGTTAGAAGCCATTCAATGACAATCTATAATGTTGTAGTCAGCTTATTCGTTTACGGTACAACAGCTTTGCCGTTAACAGGACGCGACCCTTTATAACCAAGAAAGATGCACATAATCCCGAGGAATTATCATTTGTCTGTCATTTGAGAAAATATTCTTACTGTGTAAACTCCAAAGTTGTGGATAGTTTATTTTAACTCACATAATGCATTAAAAGTCTACCCGCCAATCCAGTAACTTCATAACCTCCGAGGCCTAAGCGGCACCTGGTCTCCGCATTTTTCGACAGAGGCCTAAGCGGCACCTGGTCTCCGCATTTTTCGACTGTGAAAATGTAACTCCTCGCGTGAACAGATTCACCGTTGTTTCACATGTCGACCTCACTTTCGTTTTAATAATGATGGTAATACAGGGATATATGCAACGTATTGTGCACAAAATAGAGTTTAACGCCAAAATTTAGAGTTAAGTTATACGCCCTCTGGACAACCAGCCACAAGGATGGAAGATATTAATGTAAAGCATGGCTGGTTAAACAGTAATTAAAGAGTTGCAAATTCATGACCAGGGCTTGGGAAGATTTTATTTAAGGTCTAAAGGCTGATTCCCGTCAGGAGAGGAACAGTGATTGGCCGAATCAATATCCGCCAATTTCCATCAATTATGGTTAAGCGTGAACGAAATGAAATCGCTACAGTTTACAGCTATTGTTCAGATGTTTAACAGCCTGCTGATACAAACATGTACAGAATAAATAGATTTTCAAAACTGGAACGTTTACCCTCTTACCAGACTTAGAGAAACGACGAAGTTTATGAATGACCCAGACAACAAGCCAGTATAAAACATAATCTTATAAATCTTTGGAAACAGCACTATTTAGCTTATAAGCACAAACAGAGCTATACGCTTGGCTGCATTTAGCAACAATGAGTTATAGCCACCCGGTAAGCAATATATTATCTTTGAATTGTCAGCAGCGCAAATACGAATTTTCTCAATTTCCAATAATCCCATTCAAATCTGAAAAAGGCTAAATAGCGGTGGATATTGTAATTGACGAGGGCAGTGTTTATATATGTCGTGCAGAAAAATCTTTTAAATCCGGTATCAGGTATAAAAAAACCACTCATTATGAAATCAATCATTAAAGTCATTTGTGTTAAATCATTTTAATTTTCACGAAGCATATAATGGAGGATGCTCTTTCTCGACTGTTAATGATAGTACATATTTTTGATTACCAGGAGAATAATTGGATTTTAAGTCGGCCATATTTATTTTGACAGAAGTCTCCTTTATCCGTACGAAATTTTTTTATTGAAAAGCTTCCAGTTTGACGTGTAAAAACCTGCTGGAATGATGACGTCTAAATAGTTTAAAGTTATTATCTAAGATTTCAAAATTATGGAATAATTTGCTTGGTACCTGCACGTTTAGAGATAACCCCAAACTCAGCGTCAATATAGAAAGTTATGCACGAAACCAGATCGGAATTCAATCATTATAAATTGCCATCTTTACTTATATTAGAGAATTAGCCGTACAATAGATAGCAACCCCCGGCGTGTGTGCAATGAAGCTTTTTTCCGGATCATTGATGAAGGTTGATCTGTCCAGCGGCTTTTTAAAACTCATGCTTGGCTCAGCAACCGATTTAAGTGTTTTTCACCCTCTCTAGCAGACTGCACTGTAAATCAATCCATCACATGGCCAAGTAATTCGATTCAGTTACAGGACTAAGGAATGAGAAACTTGACATGGCTTTTATCTCTGTCCATATCTGGTGATAACTTAAATTAGATTAAAATATTGATTATTAATTTAAATGAAACCCTACACCAAAAGAAGTTCTTTGAGATCAATGTGTATTGCGTCGTACCAGGAAGGGATCTCGATCAGACGAATAACCCTCACTAGCGTTGTATGTTTGTGTCGATCTTGTCGGATCACAAATCGAACTATTCTCCATGGCATTATATTTCCTGAAAGTTATCTAAGAAATAGCACTCGTTGAAATTCCAGGGTGGTTTTATGCCGCCACTTCATCTATATAATTATAAACTTTATCATGTGCCAAAAGACAGTTTGATTGATATTGTGTGTTGGGGAGAAATATTACTTATTAACAGAGTGAGTGAAATATATTTAAACACACCATTAAACATTAATGAATATCATTGGAAATAAAACTATATACGCCTTGGTTCTACATTACTGGTTGAAATGAATAAAGGCACGTCACAACTTATTTCTTGTGAGTGTCAATTTTATTTGTATGCTATCCAATGAATCAGATTTAAGCCGGACAAGCACTTTATTACCGCTTCCGGGACCACATAGATTATCAACAGAGCTCCCTACGGTGCCATTCAACTCTGGAATCTGGAATCTTTAGTACTGTACATTTGCTTCAACTCGAAACCACGGAGTGTTTACGTACATTTTGTTAGGGCTAAGAATAGTTCTTCTGGTTTTATGATGTACTACTCGATTCGTTTTTATCACAAATTGACAACGCCATTGATGGACAACACAATTAAACTGTAATTATGAATTTCAAAAAGTTAAAAGGTCATCCTTAACGTCAAAAACTAAATAATTAAAAAATATGTTGGCTTAAGACAGCGTTTTTTCGAAATATAAGTAAAGGTATAGAGGTAGATCTGAGGGGTAAAATCTCTGTCAGTCTAGACAGAAATAACTAAAAGGTCCCTAACGTGATATTGTGTGTCAATAAGAACAAATCCCTAAAGTGCAAGAGTACTCACATATCGTAAGTCAAAGTGACACCAGGGAATTTTAGGTTGATGCCTTGGTCTGGTTTGCTAAATTCGTCAAGCAGAATGACAACATATGTGGCCCGCACCAGCAAAATACGGATGAAGTGGCATATCATTGTTTAGAATACTGAGCTGTCCAAGGTAAAAATGGCATACAAGGTCAATTTTTAGATTTTTGCGAAAATGAACCCCTACAGCAATCTTCTTTTAGATATACAAATGCATTTATTTATTAAGATAGTATATCTAGGGTTAGAACGGTGTTTTTGAAGCGGATACAAACGAAAGAGCAGAGAAGAGTCATCAAAATCAAAGGCCGTCTTTGTCGCACTAAAATCGCTCTATTAGATATCATGTTTAAGGTAATTCAATGCTCTGTTCAAATATACAAATGACTCAATTTTCATTCTGTACGACTTAGTTTGTGTTATGCTGGAGCGGGTCACATATTTTTATGATACACCAATGCGATGACATTGAGCGTCCCTGCTTTACCCCATGATTGACTGATTGGCGTTTCACGCCGTGTTGAAGGGTATTTAACTTATAAGACGGCGGTGTATATTCCAACAATAATTGGCATTAACACAACCAAGATGTGAAACGTTTCCAAAATGTTGCAAAGTTAATTTTCTTGTTGAAATTCCAGACTGATTTTAAGTCGCGACCTAAGCTATTTAATTATGAACTGTGTCTGTTCCCTATGGCGTAAGACAGAATGTTTTAACGTGTATTCATGTTGTCGGCTGGGAAGCAATATTATACGCTTGATTGATTGATTGGTGTTTTACGCCGTGCTAAAGGGTATTTCACTTATATGAAGGAGGTGTATTCCAACAATAATTGACACTAGCACTACCAAGATCTGAAGCGTTTTCATAATGTTGGAAAGTTAATTTTCCTCCAGTGCTTGCTAGCGTGCTAGCATTGCTACTATTCAAACGAACTGCCAGAGGGCCAATATTACACACAAAATCACGTTAAGGTCCTTATAGTTATTACTATCTCGACTGAAAGAGAATATCATTAAACACGGCGTTAAGCACTAATCCATATAACCGGGGAAGAACACTATGCGCATTGGTTCTACATTATTGGATGAAATGATGCGGACACGTAACAATTTCATTTTTTTGTGTGAGTGTCAATATTATTTGTATGCTGTGCAATGAATGAGACTTCAATCCGACAAGCACTTTATTACCCCTTCCTCGACCAAACAGATTATTAACTGAGCTCCCGAATGGTGCCATTCAAGTCCGGTACACTGGAACCTTTATCACTGTCAATGTGCTTCTAGTCGAGACTGATATTTTGTGAAGGATAAGAATAGTTCTTCCGATTATGCGACGTATAATGATGTCTTTTATTTGTGTTTATCACAACATGACCACGATATTTATGTGCAACACGGTTGATCTGAACTGTTACTACAGTTTTCAATTTCCCAAAGATAAAAAGTTCAGTTCACATAAAACTAAATAGTTTTATGGGTATATGGGTATACAGATAGATCTGTTAAGAAATTTGTGTGGTAAAATATCTGTCAGTCTAGACCGTCATAACTAAAAGGTCCTTTGCGTGGTAATGTGTGAACAAATCCCCAAACCACAAGAGCAAACGCCTATATATCGTGAGGTCAAAGTGACACCTGGGCATTTTAAGACTATGCCAAGCCAATGATATTGGTCTGGCTTGTTAAATTCGTCAAGCAGAATGACAACATATGCTTTTGATACACCGATACGATGACATTGATCGTTGAAGGAGATGGCATACATTACTTTACTTTGTAACAAAACCTCAAAGAATTCGAAAGTCCAACACAATGTTTGTCGAATGGAGGGTGCATTCCTATTTTAGTGATGTAGGTACGGCAACCTCTCTGATGTCAATACAAGCTGGTATTCTAAATTGATGTTCTTTAGGTTCAAAACACCACAATCAATTTATTAGACCATCGGTCATATTTCTTCATATATACATGGCTGTAATCGGGCTAAGAAACACGGTTTTTAAGAATAATCTATACATAAAATATTACTGATGTTATGTTAGTGAATATTGACTAGTCAGGGTTAACGTTAGAGTCTTATCGACTGCCATGTTTTCAGCAAGGCCATGTTCATGTTTGAGTGTTGAATTGCGTAAGTTACATAGAATCAAATGAATATCTTTATTAAATTATACTGCATGTATGTAAACGCTCCTCGTCCATTTTCGTTATAGTTCACCCCTCTGTGAGACTATTTGTTTTGCGATCAATGCTCGATTGACCTGTCTGGGATGATACCGACTATAAATCCATCAACCCATAGACCTAGACAGATATATGACGTACATTGTATCAACAGTTTTTTTAATAAGCGTCTCCTTGGTGACAATAGGTTAGAAGCCATTCAATGAGAATCTGTCATGTTGTAGTCAGCTTATTCGTTTACGGTACAACTTCGCCGTAAACAGGACGCGACCAAGCAGGTGCACATCGTCCCGTGGAGTAATCATCTGTTTCTAGTTTGAGAAAATATTATTACTTTGTAAGAGGAAACAATTCCAAAGTTGTGGACAATTTATTTTAACTCACAGAATGCACAAATAGTCTATCCGCCGATTTAGTGACCCCAAAACTTCAGAAACCCGTGGCCGTGGCTTAGTGGTAGCGTGTGCGCTGACTAATACTACTTCGATTTACCGTTCACGGGATCCAGTCCGTCTGTCGACCATCAGGTATATCAGTGAGTCACACGATGTGGCTCCAGCAATCTCTGGGGTGGTTTTTACCAAATTTCCTCCCAGTTTTCCACCGTAAGTAGGCAAGGAGCAGTGTGAAGTGGACAATCCGTCGTCATATAAGTGAAATACCCTTGAGTACGACGTTAAACCTCAATCAAACAAAACCAACAAACCAAAACTTCAGAGGCCTGGGCGGCACCTAGACCCTAGCCTATTTGGACTGTGGAAATGTAACTCCTCGCGTGAACAGATTCAGCCTTGTTTAACATGTTGACCTCAAATTCGTTTTGATAATGATGATAATACAGGGATATATGCAACTTATTGTGTACAAAATAGAGTTTAACGCCAAAATTTAGAGTTAAGTTATACGCCCTCTGGACAACCAGCCACAATTAAGGATGGAAAATATTAATGTACAGCATGGCTGTTTAAACAGTAATTAAAGAGTTGCAAATTGATGACCAGGGCTTGGAAAGATTTTATTCAAGGTCTCAAGGCTGATCCCCGTCAGGACAGGAGCAGTGATTGGCCGAATCAATATCCGCCAATTTCCATCATTTATGGTTCATTGTAAACGGAATGAAATCAATACAGTTTATCATCTATTGTTCAGACGTTTAACAGCCTGCTGATAAAAACGTGTACAGAATAAATAAATTTGCACGTTTGCCCTCTTAGCAGACTGAGAGAAACGACGAATTTACAAAAAAGTTTATGATTGACACAGAAAACAGGCCAGTACAAACCTTAATCGTATAAATCTTTGGAAACTGCACTATTTAGCTTATAAGCTCAAACATAGCTATACACTTGGCTGCATATAGGAACAATGAGTTATTGCCGCCCGGTAAGCAATTTATAAACTTTGAATTGTCAGCAGCTCAAATACAAATTTTCTCAATTTGCAATAATCCCATTCAAATCTGAAAAACGCTAAATAGGTGGATATTGTATTTGACGAGGGCAGTGTTTAAAGGGAAAGACCACTGATTTTCGACCCGAACTTAATTGCATATGTTTTGTTCGAAAACACGGTAGTTGTATCTATAGTCGTGGCTGTCTCCCTATTGCATGCACTGATTGATGCTTTCACATAAAACCGAAAGTGAGGGTTCCGTTCCGAAGTGGAACAACAACAAACAACCGCTTGTACATATCAACCTGGTATTTAAAATCGGATTTTTAAAACTGCATGTCAACTGAAAACATGCTAAACGTTTGTGTTACTCACTCAATGAGCTATTTTGATATGTATACAACAGACTAACATTGCGCTTGGATGACCAAGCTTGTGTATACGCAGTGTTGTTACAGAAACCGTCCAATGCATCCATAAGCAAACGAACACACTGTTGACTGACCGTGTTTTCGAACAATGACGTCAGTCCCGCCTGATAAATTAACTAATTAACGGCTATGCTTACTCGAATGCAAGTGCAATACAGATGTTTGCCTTTGAAAATATGTAATGAAAATAATAAGTTTAGGTCGAGAATCAGTGGTCTTTCCCTTTAAGGTCATGTATGTCGTGCCGCAAAATCTGTTAAATCCGTTATCTTAAAAACAAAAACACTAATTAAGAAAGTTATCATTAAAGTCAATTGTGTTAAATCATTGTAACCTTCACGAAACATATAATGGAGGTTGCTCTTTCTCGACAGTTAATGATAGTCCATGTTTATTTTCACAGAAGTCTCCTTTTTTATTGAAAAGCTTCCACTTTGACGTGTAAACACTAGCTTGCCAAAATAAACTGAGCTTAAAAATCCATTTACACAATCTGCTGGAATGATGACGTCTAAATAGTTTCAGGTTATTATGGAGGATTTCAAAATTATGGAATAATTTGCTTGGTATTCACGTTGTAACAAGAATACATGTTCAGAGCGTGCAGGTGAAATGTACACTCCTGTCACGTTTTGGTTTTGTTTATACGGACACCATGTGACTTAGAGGATGTAACTATTTTCCAGACCAATTCTTGATCTCAATTTGTATATACATTTGTGACATTTATTGGTATTGTCAGATAACCCCCAAAATCAGAGTCAATATAGAAAGCTATGCACGAAACCAGAACGAAATTCAATCAAGATAAATTGCCATCAATATTTTTATGATTTTTAATTTAAATGAATTCTTTAACTAAAAGAAGTTGTTCGAGATGAATTTGTATTACTTCGCACCAGGAAGGGATCTCGAGCAGACGAAGAACCCTCATTATCGTTGTGTGTGGATCTTGTCGGATCCCAAATCGAACTATTTTCCATGGCATTATATTTCCTGAAAGTTATCTAAGAAGTGGCACTCGTTGAAATTCCAGGCTGATTTTATGCCGCCACTTCATCTACATAATTATAAACTTTATCATGTGCCAAAAGACGGTTTGACATTAAGTATATTGATATTGTCAGTTGGGAAGTAATATTACTTATTAACAGATTGGGTGAAATATCCTTAAACACACCATTAAACATTATAAATGAATATCATTGGAAATAAAACTATATACGCCTTGGTTCTACATTACTGGTTGAAATGAATAAAGACACGTCACAACTTATTTTTTGTGAGTGTCAATCCACATTATCATGGGGAGTACGGTACAGACCAAAACAGTGGAACTATTAAACTTCGTTAAAACACAGCCCAGTAACGCATTAGTCCACAGTCTTCATACATTAGAGTCGACCTACTCGAGCACATTTAATACACACTGTTGATAAACTCAACCTAAACTGATGGCTGTCAATGTGACAAATCTTACTTAAAATCAACCTGCAACCTTATATTAGGAGTTTTAACAAAACGGCACCTGTCATAGTAGTCTTGTTAATATCCCTTTCTGGCTTGTTTTTATAAGATGGAAACCAAACACAAACCACCGAAAAATGCAAATACGGACATTTGTCTCTTACGTTGGTGGCATTGAGAAGCTGACCAAATAATTACCAAATAACCAGCCAGTTTTGGCCCAGATCTGAACAGATTTTTGCCGGTATGGCTCCAAAAAAAAACTTCTAAAGTGTTTTCGTGGTTCTTCCACTAAACCCTTTGACTCATGTGTGTATTCTCTCCACCAGCGAGTGGTTGGAAGGACTTTCCTGAGGTTCTTGTATTTTTATAACAAAGACTAACACTGAGCTCATCTGTTTATTATACATCTTACGTTTTTCCTATCTCATAATTTGTTCCTACCGGTGACGTCGAAGGTAGACTAGGTCATCCAAAGGATAATTGAATGAAGTTGAATAATCTGAAGAACTAAAAGATATAACCATGCATCCAGCCAGCCATAGAAAAAAAATGTTTTTCGATTATGAAATAATAAAACAAAAAGCATGCTTGTGAAAAATAAATCTACATAAAATATTACTAATATCACGTTAGTGAACATCGGCTAGTCAGGGTAAGCTTTAAAGCTTTTCTGGTCGATTGCCATGTTTTCAGCAAGGCCATGTTCGTCTAATAGTTGTTTAGTTGCGTAAGTTACAAAGTATCAAATTAATATCAAACTTTAGTTAAAAGAAAACTACATCTATGTAACGGCTCCTCGTCTATTTCCTTGATTGTTCACCCCCTCCGTGGGGCAATTTATTTTTAGAATAATGCCCCCATGTCCCGTCTAGGATGACACATAATATGAATCCATCAATCCATCCATCTAGAAAGCCACGACGTACGTTGTATCAACAGTTGTTTAATAAGTGTCTCCTTGGTGACAATATGTTTACAGCCAGTGAGAATCAATTATGGTTTAGTCAGCTGTTACGTTAACGGTTCAACAGCCTCGCCGTAAACATGATGCGACTCTTTATAACTAAGTTAAGTCAACATAGTCCTGCGGAGTTATCATTTGTCTGTATGCTGAGAAATTATTTGTAAACCACAATAAATATTCCACAGTTGTTTTTAGTTTATTTTAATGCACAAAGTCTATCCACCGATTTAGTAATCCTAGAGCTTCTGAGGTCCGGGCGGCACCTGGGCCCTCGCTTTTTGAGGCTGTAAAAACTCCTCGCCTTTGACCAGATTTGCCTATTTGTAACATGTCGACTTCACATTCGTTTTACAAATGATAATAATACAGGGATATATGCTATTATTGTGTACAAAATAGAGTTTAACGCCAAAATTTAGAGAAGTACCATGGAGGGCAAAAAGTCAGTTAAGTTATACGCCCTCTGGACAACCAGCCACAAGGATGGAAGATATTAATGTAAAGCATGGCTGGTTAAACAGTAATTAAAGAGCTGCAAATTCATGAGTAGGGTTTGGGAAGATTTTATTCAAGGTCTCAATGCCGATTTCCGTCAGGAGGGCAGCAGTGATTGGCCGAATCAATATTCGCCAATTTCCATCAATTGTGGTTCAGTGTGAACGGAATGAAATCAATACAGTTTACAGCTATTGTTCAGATGTTTAACAGCCTGCTGATAAAAACGTGTACAGAATAAATAAATTTGTGAGACTGGAACGTTCTCACTCTTAAAAGACTAGGAGAAACGACGAAGTTAAAAAAGTTTATGATTGATATAGAAAACATGCCAGTACAAAATATAACCGTATTAATCTATGGAAACAGCACTAGTTTCGTTTATAAGCACAAACAGAACTACACGCTAGGCTGTATATAGCAACAATGAGTTATTACTACCCAAAAAGCAATAAATTGACTTTCAATTGTCAGCAGCTCCATTACGAGTTTTATCAATTTGCAATAACCCCATTTAAATCTGAAAAGGATGGGAAAGGCTAATAACTGGATAGTGTAATTGGCGAGGGCAGTGTTTAATGTCATACATGTACTTGTCGTGCAGCAAAATCTGTTAAATTTCTAGTGTTTTTGTTTTTAATACCTGATACTGGTTTATTAAAACAAAAACACTAAAAATGAAAGTAATCCCTAAATTCATTGTGTTAAATCATTTCAACGCCCTCGAAGCATATAATGGAAGATGATCTTTTCCACAGTTAATAATAGTACATATTTTTCATTAAGAGCATTATAATTATATTTTTAAGTCCGTCAGTTTGATTTTGACAGAAGTTCCCTTTATCGAAAAAAACAAACTGTCGAATAGCTTTCAGTTTGGCGTGTGCCCACTCTCTTGCCAAAACTAACTGAACTATAATATCCATGTACGCAATCAGCTGGAACGATGACGTCTAAATAGTTTAAAGTTACTATCTAATATTTCAAATATATGGAAATTAACCTTCTGATTGGCTTTCACGTTGTAACTAGAATAAACGTTCACAGCCTGCAGGTGAAATGTACATTCCTATTGTGGTTTGGCTTGGTTTATGCGGACACCACATGTCTTAGAGGATGTAACGGTTTTCCAGACTTCATGTTCTTGTTCGCCAATCATTTTTACATTTGCGATATGTTATTGGTATGCACAGACAATCCCCCAAAACAGCTTCAACAAAAACTTCAACATAGAAATACTGGGCACGAAACTAGAATGGAATTCTATCCAATATACCCTTACAAAAACAATCTGACGGATTCCTATAGGATTTTTTGAAATCCTATAGGATTCTATAGGATAATTATTAAATCCTATCGGATGCCATAGGGGAATCCTATAGAATTCCTTATACAAATCTTATAAGATTTTCTTAGAATGGTAGAATTGTCATCCATACTTTTATTGCAGAATAAACCGTACAACAGATAGCAGACACGTGCGTTTGTGGATATTTTCCCTCTCTTGTAGAGTGTTCAGTAAACCAATCAATCACATGAACAACTAAGTCGATTTAGTTACAGCACTTAGGAATGAGAAACTTGACTTGGTTTTCATTTCATTTTTATTTTTCGTATCTAGTGATCATTAACACTAAAACTCGCATGTTTTGTTTATTAGCAGACACGTTCGATGACACAAGATCTCGTTCGATCTGTAATTTTCCATGGGATTTCCTGAAAGTTATCTAAGATGCAGCACTCGTTGAAATTCCAGACTGATTTTAAGTCGCCACCTGAGCTGTATAATTATGAAGTGTATCTGAACCTTATGTGCATAAGACAGTTTACTTCAAGGTGTATTCGTGTTGTCGGTTGGGAAGCAATAGTTCACACAATATCACGTTAATGTTCTTTTAGTTATTACTGTCTAGACCGACAGAGAATATCCTTCAACGGGGCGTTAAACAATAATAAATATAACCGGGGGAAAACACTGTGCGCATTGGTTCTACATTATTGGATGAAATGATACGGACACGTAACAATTTCTATTTTTTTTTTTTTGAGTGTCAATGTTATTTGTATGCTGTGCAATGAATCAGATTTATTCTGGCAAGTACGTTATTACCCCTTCCTGGACCAAACAGAGTTCTCGATGGTGCTATTCAACTCCGGTACACTGGATTGATTAGTGTTATTTCAACTACGCTGTGGTGTAACATATAGTCAAAATTCTTTTATACAAGATTCTTTATTTAAAAATAACTTTCAATCAAACTGCACCCTTGGCAGTAAACATCAAAAATAGATAAAAATGAACCGAAAAGGAATAAAACATTAGTGTTCCTTTTTTTGTTTTATATAACAAAATATCAAATATTTCATTTTCTATCTAATGATTATGTCAGATATAGTCATTTACAATTATTTATAAATACCAATGTCGAGTTTTTCGTTTTGGCGAGCCACCAGCACTATGTGTTCTGTTGTATTGGAACCTTTATCACTGTCAATGTGCTTCATGTCGAGACTTATATCTCGTGAGGGATAAGAATAGTAGGCTACTTCTGATTATGCGACGTATAATTATTTCCTCTATTCGTGTTTAACACAACATGACCACGCTATTTATGTTCAACACTGTTGAACTGAACTGTTACTATAGTTGTCAATTTCCAAACGATATAAAGTTCATGCTAAACACATAAAACTAAATAGTTTACAAAATGTTGGCTTAAAACAGTATTTTCTTCGAAATGCAAGTATGGGTATACAGACAGATCTGTTTAAGAAATTTGTGTCTAGACAGTAATAACTAAAAGGTCCATAACGTGATATTGTGTGTCAATAAGAACAAATCTCCAACGTTCAAGAACAAACGCCTATCGTGAGGTCAAAGTGACACCAGGACAATTTAGGATTATGCCAAGCCAATGATATTGGTCTGGCTTGCTAAATTCGTCAAACAGAATGAAAACATATGCTTTTAATACACAGATGCAATGACATTGATCGTCATTGCTTTACCCCACGAAGAAGATGGCATACATTACTTAACTTTGTAACAAACCTTCGCTGAAGTCGATAAAAGCTCGGATTCTATACCAATGGTCTTTAGGTTCAACACATCACCACCAATCCATTAGACCATCGGTCATAGATTTCACATGTACATGTGACAGGCCTGGAAACAATGGAGAGCGTATTCCTATTTTAGTGATGTAGGTACGGGAACCTTGCTGAAGTCGATACAAGCTGGGATTCTAAATTGATGTTCTTTAGGTTCAAAACACCACCATCAATCCATTAGACCATCGCTCATATAAACTCAGTCAAAAAAAGAAACTTCACACTCGTAAAGTCACTTAAAACGCCAAGTCAATTGTTATTTAACATTAACTGATCTACTAACTTAAATAATGCAAAGTAATGGCGCGCATAGTTCTAATGACATAGAACTGCATGCGCCATCAATACTAATTTCCATTCTATTCTAGTAATAGTCCAACCGCGACCCAAACCACAGACAAATTTGATTTTTCGTCTTCTTGGGTTTGTGATTAACACCAAATCTTGGAAAAGACATCCTCTCTCAGCGATGAATATCTCCTTGCTGTAGCCTTCCACTCGGCCAAAGTATAGAAGAATATAGTTCGATGCCATATAAAACCCAATCCCATACACCATTTCCACATGTGAGCCTGCCAAGCGCAGCACGTCTGTATAAAGTATGACCGATGAAGGCAGGTCTACGTTCGACGATATGGCGTTTTTAAAGTTCACGAGAAACGGCTTTTTATATAACACACACGGTGCCCTCTCCTATATTACGCGCCTTTTGGCCGAACCCCACAGGGTGCCCAGAGACAGCTTTTGATAATGTCACTCAGCCTGCAACTTATTCGGGATAAAGGTGGTTCAATCGAGATTTCCACCATGTTGGTTAAAATCGATGTGCATTTCAGAAGATGTGTTCTTCAGCATGATAGACATTCCACTTTTATCCTAATGTCCTGCTTCTAGATGCCTCTCTGTCACTTGATATCCTTGACTGGTCCAGTAGATACAACCATTGTCCAAGCCCTGACTCATAGGATGACATTTAAGTACTACACAAAAAATGTCACCAGTAGGTAAACAACTGTTCTTAATCCTCTTTGTCTTATGAAGTATAATCTAGGGGCTTGCAATCCTACGGGCGCGAATATACATACTACTGGAATTCAAATTATATAGATATTTCCTGGTTTGACGTCCCCTCACACGAGCCTTCGGCCGAGAATATACATTCTACTGTTATTCAAACCCCATATACAACCTCTTACGAGCCCCCGCCTAAAATCAAACCAGTTTTATTGATGCAGATTATTTCAGTCTATATAGGCCAGACGGACATGATTTTTTCTTATAGCTATATTTAGGATTGAATCACTATTCTTCGTCAGTTTTGTTTTCTGCCCATGTCCTTAGCATGAGTTTGTGCCGGAAACAAAAGAGGCCAAAGCTGGCATACTGAAACAGGCCACCCAGTCGTCTCTTATGGGATAAAAAAAGATGGTTACCATGATCTCTTCCTAACCTGTTTCTCGATACTCTCAAACTATGACGTATATGTCAGAGCACCCACATCCTGTCATCCTCAGTTTTACATATACTGAGCAATAATCTAGCACCATGATAGCCATGGTTCTCTATCTCTACATTGGCGATGTAGCGCCACAACAAGGCATTATGTCTGACTGCCAGGGTCACCGGCCCCAGCATAAAGGCGAGATACAGAAAGATAACAGAGCCTATCTATACAAAAATTATCACCGCAGGGTTAATGCCTGTGATGGCATTGAAGCTAACTGTCGATTCGCTAACAAACTAGGTGGTCATTACCTTAGCTATCAACTCACTAATGAAATCCCAAACAAAAAGATGATAGATCACCCACAACATGGGAACATGTAGCTCTTCACAAAACTATTATTCTAATGTGACGAATGTCAGGACACTGTCAATTTAATTATTGTCTGAATAATTATGAAGTATATCTTCTTTAGCATGTCCATGAACGTTATTCATATATAGGCCTACATACACGGTTGTACGCTGTCATGCTTGTATATATATAGGAATGACTTTTCGTTTTGCTCATCGTATATATCTATAATATACAATTTGTTTTAAGTGTATGGTGCTCTTCAATGCCACTCTAACTGGAAATTTTCTGAAAGGTAAAGTTAAAACACGTGTACTCAGAACTATACCTTTCCAGCGGGCACACGTCCCAAATACACCATGGTGTTCTGGTGGTATACTGGGGAACTGGTGGAGCCACGAGAAAACCATATGAATACCACGTGGTAAATATCTTGTGATTGGATCCACCAGAAAACTATGTGAATACCACATGCTTAATTTGTCATGAATAGAACAACCGTAATTACATGTGATTAATTTATCGTTAATGGTACCATCAAAAAACCATGTGAATACAACATGATTAATGTTACGTGGATATAACTGCCATAAAACCATGTGATTACCACGTGGTATTTCGACTTGAATAGAACAACACTAAAACACGTGAATGCAACGTGGTTAATGTTACGTGAGTGAAACTGCCATAAAACCATATGATTACCTCGAGGTTAATTGTTCGTGAATATAATTACCGTAAATGGAAATGAATGGAATGAAAGTTAATCATGTAAATACGCAGTTATCAATGTAAATACGCAGTTATCACCTGCATAGCCCGCGTAGGATCGGTTTTGCTACCTCTTTTTCAAATTGCTACTTATTTTACACCATTAACGTCAAGTGTTCAATTTTACTTTAACGTATAATACATTATATGAACCAAAAAACGGTCATTCAGTTTTTCCTGTTTGTCTAAGTTTTCTTGCAATACTGTGTTAATGGTCAAAAATTAAAAAAAGATATTAAATATCTGAATGACCGACGGGTAGTCAACAAATGACATTTTCTTTGCATAAACCGCGGTTAAACACGGACATGTTACTCGGAGGATGGCTTGAGTGTCTGTCTCCTGTCACTTTCCATTGTGTCATTGGACTTTGACTTGCATAGCTTTACCATCTTCTGTCTCTTTTCTCCTCTCCGAGTTTTCATGACATGATGTTCCGAGCGTTCTCGATTTGAATTTTTAATTTCGTGATTCAGCTCGCTAGAGCTAAATCTATAAGACAAATATGGCTTTGCCGGTGCTAGGTTGAACACACGAATCAAACTTGTCAGGTTAATCGAGATTGCTTCGCTTGAATCATTCGACATAAAAAGGTTCACCAAGCGGTCCCCTACTTCACATCAATGGTTCAGTACTTATGTTGGTCACATCTTTAGTACATTTCTACTTAATAGTATATGATATTTTCCCGCGTGTTACAGCACATTGCTTTTTTCTTTGATGCGTGTATGCTCCATAGCTTTTTTGCTGGTAATTGTGAATGTAGTTTGCTGTACTAATGTCTTTGTTTGATTAAGATTTGTATTTGGTCATCAGAGGTGATCATATTATTTTAACCACATATTACTTTCAATTGAGTCATTTCTAGCATATGGATTAAATATATACTACAAATTGTTTCTTTGTTTTGATCAAATATATTGTACATTTCCGGCTTAGGGGAGCTCATTTCGAGCTCGGAAATTATGCATACAATTTGTCCAATTCTAATAACAAACAGATCTAAAACGCTCCCGTGTTTTGTTTGTAACTCAACCGCCTTGGATACAGTGTTTAATTAGGTCAAGGTTATCGGGGTTCAAGAAAGGTGATCTTTGTCAGTTGTCCAATAAAAGCAACAGTTATGTAGGTCACGTGCAAAAAACATGCAGGAGGAATGTCAACTTGACTCAAAGTTTATTAATATTTTTTTATTGTGCACGTATTCGTTCGTCTGGTTCACATACGCAGTCGGTTAACTCCGGCTCGTCGGCGGAAATCTTCGTCTTGTACAAACCAGATTTGAGAAGCGGCTCTGTGATTGGTCAATTTAGGAAACCAATCAACACTGTAAGGCGCTTGCATTAGTCTTTATAGCGACAAACAAAACATGGGGAGCATTTAAGATCTGATTTGAATTAGATTGGACTTTGTAATTTAGGATAATTTCCTTGGACATATTAATGTGCTTTCAGCAACAGACAGTTATATGGTAAATAAAGAATTGTTAAATAATATGTGTTGACCTAATTATTTTTATGTTCCTAAGTTACTACATAGTTCTAATTACTGTTAACATATGCACATATCCAGCCTTGTGCTATTTGTATCAATATTAAGACTTTAAACAACTAATAGAAGATTTGTATTGGATGCTTAAAAGGAAACCTTGTTTTGTCCATCCCATAAACGAGTAAATTTCAGCGTAATACAATCATGTGATATTTGTTTCGTATCTCCACGTGTGTGGTACAACTTTGGTAAGATCTGATTCACTAATTTCAATTTACTGATACAAACCAACCATTGGAATGCTATAACTTTCATGGAATATTTTTTTGCAAATGCCGTATGCACAGTTCCAAACAATAATGGCTGACCAGCAGTTTGGCGGCCCCATCTTATTCCAGTTACAATAATGAACCCTTGACACCCATCCGTGTAATAAAAGCATCTAATTTACCACAGGAGATTTAACACATCTCTCGTTTTCCATCTGTTTATTGTCTTTCGAATTTTTCAAACTGACGTTCTCATGTACTGAAAGAGTGAAACACTCGTCACGGCAAAGTTCGATAGATTTGGAAATGTTCAAATGTCTTTAAAATGCTTTGTTTAGGGGTATATACTAATTGTCAGATATTGACTTCAATAAA
>JAQQZZ010142616.1:0-13041 GCA_030265115.1 Mopalia vespertina | reverse complement strand
ACAGCTGAATGACATCAAAGCATAGTCCCGGTGTATTGATACAGCTGTAATTTGTCTTGCTACGACCGCACAATTTAAGCCGTTTTAGCGGATATCACTCCATGTAGACATTCAAAATGGCACTAGGATTATGACCAAGCGGGCTGTACGTAGGCATGGAGATAAGCCCGCTTCCGGTTTTAATCAAATGGGAGACACGCTTACATGAAATATTGACGTCATGGTACATTTTTTCAACGTCAAAGTCATTGCATAACATGACTTGACATCCAGCTCGGTCATTGACACTATCCATACCCTGCCATCGTTAGCGCCATCTATAATTTTTATCCATTCCTTTCCCACTACATGATAAGTAACAACCCTTCCTTATGATAGCAAATGCTAGCTCAAATGCCCGGATGTACACCGCATCACAGCGCCATCTATAATTTTTACCCATCCCACTTCCCACTACATGATAAGTTACACCCTTGCTTATGATTTAATAGCAAATGTTAGCTCAAATCCACGGATGTCCACAGCGCAACGCCATCTGTACTTGCATTTTCAAGGGAGATAACTCGATCGTTGTCGTTGTTGTGACGTTCCCTTTAGGACTCTAGGCGACACGTTTACATGAAATATTGACGCCATGGCACAGTTTGTCAACATCAAAGTCATTGCATAATATGGCTTGACATCCAGCTCGGCCATTTACACTATCCATACCCTGCCATCGCCAGCAATAGAATTGATTTAATCCCTTCTTTTTTAAACCGACGACTCAAGACGTATGTAAGAGTTGCGTCAGGCAACGGAGTCAACTCCCAGAACCACGACCATAACGTATCACCTGTGACGTCATATAGAGGGCGCTGCTCTGCCACACCTTAATACTATATAACGTACAGCTCTTAATTAGCATGTACTAACGTGCTAACGACCCACTCATTAGTTCTGAACAACGTACAGCCCTTCCTTGTCATGTACTAAGCAGCCAAACTCATTCATTGACTTGTACGCAATGTAACCGCCAAAATTCCCAAACAAGCAGAAGATACACTTGTCATGCACTCCGGTGGGCCCTCATGACGCCACAACCCTCAACCTGTGATGTCACGTACAGAGCGCTGCTCTCATCCGCTCCTTAGTACTAAATAACGCATAGACCTTACTAATGGTGTACAAAGGAGCCATCCCCCGCTCCTTAGTACATAATAACGCACATTTCGTCTTTGTATGTAATAAAATATATCAAAACGATACCGCACTACTATTTATGTACATTATTACTATGATAACAATTATTACCGTACTTGATAACACACAACACTTCCTTATTATGTAATAGCAAATTCTAACCGAGCTGCCCACTCTATACTACTGATGTTCAGGTAGTCGGCATCTTTTCGAATATAGTGGTGAACGTAGCTGTATGTTCTTCATCAAAATGGCAAAACACATAAATCAACAGAAAAGAGTTCAAATGAAAACAAAACAAAAAAGAGCGGAAGGTCTTATCGGGTAGTTTATTTACACTTACTTGTTCTGGTTTACTTCGTCTTCATATGGGGTTTCACACATTCAAATTTTTGTTTTGGCACACGTGATTTATACACGTGTAAACCGGTATTTTATTATGATGTATGGAAATATATTAACCAGGCCCAACTTAAAATGCTACCAATTTCTTTATAGCTTGTACTAAAAAAATATTTAAAAATTGAAGTTTGAGTAGACTTGATAGTTCCCTTTTTTTGGTAAACTCGGATAATCGACTAGTAAGCATTTGGTTTATGAATAATTGTAAGCGGATTGACTTTGGCTAGTTTTCGGTGTTAAGACTTGCACAAAGCTTCAACAAAAACCATACGTCTGTAGTGCTGACAATGATTTTTAATGTGATACGCAATTTAAAATTACCCGGAGCCGTTACAATTGGAGTGTCAAGTTAATGACATCAATTTTTAAATTCTGAACAAACTATGTATTTTTTTGCAATTTGACTGTTTAAATTTCAATCTAATTAAAGCTTGTAAACAAAAAATGTATTGACATTGGCGGCTAATTAAGTTCAAGAAAATTTATTCATGTTGAGCTAGGATTTTTTTTACCCTTACCACATTCTGCCCCTGACATTTCTGGCGACATTTAAAAAGAGATGAATTTCACATTATCCAAAATCTTGCGCACCTTATAGATTGGCTCTGGCAGTAGAGATTATTCGTGACTTGTCGTTTGATAGCCAGATAGCTGAAAGTATGACAATTCTCTCTTCAAGCCGCACCACAGCACTCGACAGCAACACAAATTTGGCTTAAAAAAATCTGTATTAAAAACACAGTTTGAACGATGTACAAGGAAGTCAAGTTGAACAGAATGAGACTATATTGCCCTATTATGTTTGGAAAGTCACACTGATTTCATTATTTCGCGGATACTGGTTAAAGTTGTAATTAAAAGGTTTGGTTGGGTTTTTTTTTAAATATAATTTATTTATTTGATTTGGTGTTGTACGTCATACTCAATGGCATTACACTAATATAACAACAGCAAATGTCCTCACGCAGACCACCCTATATTCGCCTTTCGGAAAAAATGGCTTCCATGTAAGCTTAACAGACGACCATTCCTCGAGATGTGTTCATCACATTAGTCCTCTTTTTAATCACAGTTTGGACGACACAATACCTTCATCTCTGGTCGCCGAGACAATTCAGATGATCTTTGGCTTTAATCAAGTTGTTTAACGGGCCTCTGATTGATTTTGCTCCAGGATATCTCGAAAGTTGTTTGAGTATAAAAAATTGACTCAACGCTTCGTTTTTAAAAATCAATGTATGTGTTGGTTTACTTCAAACACTGTTCTCCGGTATAGGACATTTGTGTCTGACCAAGATACAGTTTTGGATGCTATTATTATTGCAGCGAAGTTTTGACATTTTTTTGGAAAATAGAAATAAAAAAGATGGAATTCGCGGAATACTTCCATTAGAGTTATAAATCTATACGAACATGGGTGCAATCAACTAGAAAATTACCCCCCACTGTTTTCCCTTGTGAGGCGTTGTTTCAAAGCAGAAACAAGACAAACAAAAAAATATAGGAAATAAAGACTCTCCTAAAAAGTGTTTGGACCACATTTAGCTCATTATTTGGAGATAATTATCTCGATTATTCTGGAAGGGAAACTTCGAGAGATTACAGAAACGTATTGTTTCTGAAACGACGTGGTAAAATAACTATTGTCTGCATATTCTATAAATGCAAGTACAAACCTGTAATTACAAAAAGATAAGTGTGTGAAAAGTTATTTATCGGCTCGTATTGATCAATTGAGACCGATGGGCATTTACTGGGAAATTATGTCGTTAAAAATATCTGGTACACGATTGGTGTCATTAATAAAAAAATTGCCCAAATTAATTCTGGACATTCTAAATAACTTGCTGAATACCACTCAAAATTTAATTCCTGATTATGGAGGAGTATGTAGGTAGCCTTCACTATGCTTCAATAACATCTGCCACTATTTACCAACCCGAAAATCTGCCACCATTTACCAGCCAGGACAATATCTCCAACTATTTACCTATCAGAACAATATCTGCTAATAGTTACCAGCCGGAACAATATTTCCCGACCAAAACAAGGCGTATTTTGAACAGTTTCAAAGCGTTAAATACTACGCAGCAAGAATCATACTTGAATATTGACATTCTACTAATGTCCATTACGATTTTACACTAAAATAAATATAAATTAAACAAAGACAACAACTAACAAAACATGGAATGTTTGTTCTTTCATCGACAAAATAAAACTTTATTATAAATTATTGCTGAAACTATTTCGGTCACCGAGGAGTATATCCGTGTCTACGTGGCCCAGTCTCGGTGCATGTTCAACTCTCCCCTCTATAAATAAATACATGTAAGTTGTGTGTGCACCAACACAGGGATTTAACACCAAAAGCGGATGTACAGCAAGCTATACATCGCAACCAGGGTCGTTCAATGGCAAAATATAACCTATGACAAACTACGAGGGAATCGCAATAGATTTAAGTCACCGTGGTTACATTGCATTGCATTGCCGATTACTCGAACTCCTTCTTGTTTGACGAAAAATATGTCCAAAACGTAACAAAGTGTTGCATGGAGTTTCACGTCAGGACAAACCTTGTCTGGAGTAGTTGGGAATTACTGGATGAAAGGCTTCTTTAGATTGGTGGATGTAAGCTGATTGAGGTGGGCACGACACTGGACTTTGATACGAAACGTGCAAATTAAAAAAATATTAAAATACAAATAATAAAATACGAAAACCTCAAATGTTTTGACACTTTTTAAAAACATAGTTGATAGTAAAAGTTATTCTTGTAAAATGATCAGAAATGTTTAAGGCATCAACGGAAGGGGCGATGTAAACATACAAACATAAATATTATTTTCCATCTCCCTGTGTGTTTCCTTTCGTTTCCTTTCGAAGAGAAAAAACAGATTCTATGGTCTATCATTGTGTATATTTTGCATTACATACATATCGGGGCACCAAAATAGTTTAAGTACTAATGGGCTAAATGGGTCTTAATCCGACTATGGTCACATGTAATGTACTTGTTTTGTGTTTCTTTTATTACTATACGCCTATCGTATGACTTGTTTAGTTCTAATTTAATATTCGGCCGACTTGAATGTAACCAGATGAGATTGTTCACACTCAGTGTGTACCACCTGTTCTATACCGTTCTATATCTTAAGTAACGGTAATAAAGTAATAAATTATATTAACAATTATAACAACGTGACAATGCCTTACACTTCTTCTTAATGTACAATGCACTTTATGCTGATTTTCGTAGATAATAATCTCATTGAGCGGCAAAGTGTTTCAGCAATATTTTTTTAAAGAGAACCGTAAAAAATTAATTACAAATAAACCAACATAAATAATGCATTGTAATTATGAACATATTACCGTAGCTTGTGAAAATCGCCATTACTCGCATCTGTAGAATGAAATGTTCCATGTTCAGTAATCATGATTTATATTGGAGCGTTTTACTGTGCAAGAAACACAGGAGACCGGTTTTATTGTTTATATAATAATATTTCAACAATTTAACAAACACAATATTGTAGAGTAGAAAGCAATCAGATGTAATTCAAGTCAAAAGCCCATAACCGTATTCCAAACACACTTTGTATAATAAAAATTCACGCTATGTTTCTTATACATTATTACCTCAATAAACATGAAAGTGAATTAAAGACTTGTGTAGGACACATCGCATTTTAAAATGGCAACGGAATCGATGTAATTTCTACACAGTTCATTTGATTTCCTCAATGTACCGCATATGGAATTTGAACATGCTAACTCGAGTGAGCATAAAAACTACATGTAGTTCAATTCAAAACACAATTTTTTTTTTGAAATTTTCAGTCAAGAATGATTATTTTATATCGGTGTATGCATAACACCAGAAGTCTATCACGCAGAAGTATGAAACCAGCCATTACGCAGTCTCAACGGCTAGCTTTAACAACGACCTGTAAACGACATTGAGCTTTAGCATTATACACCCCATCTTCGCTAGCCAATAGTTTTATTCCGAGCTACTCTGCATTACAAACCTTGGCGGATCGTTCGCTTATAATCGGACTCAGCTTCCAAGCAATTGATTGGATGCATAAGAACTTCTACGCAACCAATCAGATGTTGTGTTACGAGAGGACTGCTAGTAAAAATGAATGATAGTCAATAATGAAAGTGGGTGAAGTGTTGTCGAAAAAGTTATATGTTCCGGGTATTGAAACAACTCAATGAGAGTAGTGTATATGTAACCACCCCTACAGAAGACAACTCTCCATATATACGCCAATAGTTAAACCAATTGTCCAAACTGTAGTATAACATTCAACATATTTATCAGCTCTTTAACTCGAAACTGAGTCATTTTATCCGCAAGGGACGTAGCTGTAATTCTATTTATATGCGATTAATCTGCCAAGGGTTGTAATTCGGAGTAGTTCAGAATAAAACTCATGGCTAGATAAGATGGATTCCCCAATGATTCTACATCCAAGTCACGTTCTTCGAAGCTTCTCTAGTTCTCGCTAGATGGCGCTTTTTCAACAATCGGCGATGAACTAGTTACAATGCTGTTGAGACTGGGTAATGGCTGTTTTCATACTTCTGCTTGATAGACTTCTCATAAAACCTATGGAAATTATGCATAAAATAAAATAGCCGTGGAGAAACGACAGATGTCCCGAGCAGTCTTTGTTACATACAGCTTTAAATAATGTTAACAATTTCCCTATGTTGACTAATATTGTCATAATTCAACCTCAATAAGTTCGTTTCAATGTACTTATCGTTGAATGCTATATTTCAGTGTACGAGACATTAGGAACATTAGTTAGAATTGTCGTTCATAAATCAAATTTAATTTTCTAGCAACTTTAAATGATCCGCAATGAGGTATTTTTCAAAGCATTTTAGTCCTAAGATTGGCCAGTCGCTGTGCTGCATTACAGCAGCGCAAGTCGAGCCAGGGTGGAACAAATTCATTCTCTCATTATTGTCACACACAGATTATAAAGTTTAGTATTCGATTAGTCCTTTTTGCATTTTAAATAGTTAAGTAGGGATTTAGCGTATCGCACGTTTAATATTTTGTCATTGTAACGTACATCATTGCGTTATACATAACGAAAGACTAACTAACCTAACGAAACATTAGTATTTTAAAGAATAACATCTTTGTCCCGTTGCTTTCGCTGAGAAAATGATTTGATCATTGGATGGGAGAAGCTGTTCTGGCCCATCGGAACCATAACGGAATGAGTATTATTTATTATTTGATATCGGAACCTTATATTGTCCGCTGGTTTCCTGCCAAAAGATTAGATTGCATTCCAATAATGTGACTTGCCAGTTTCCTGATGACTTGACTGTGTCTAACATTGTGTTACTGTCCCAATTAAATGCCTTGTTGGCTGATTCATCATCGCAGGAACAGACCAGTTTCGTTCAGGATGAAGGATTGCATTACGCGTTATAATTCCAGACACAGACTCCGTAAACCACTATTCACTACACAACTGTCAGAACTAAATGCAATTTCATTACTGAGTATACTAAATACCCTTTGTTACTAACGTCATCGGTGTTGATTTGCTGAGTAATGTTACGATGTGTGAAGATGCATTCGAACTTCATTGTAGAAGCTTCCCGCAAGTAGTGTTATGGGGAAGGGAAAAAAAGCAATAGCACAAAGTACGCAAATAAATATCCTTAATATAGAATATTTATTGACTAAACGTTTTCTTTTATCGATCAATATGGGTTGGTATGCCTTAAACAATTTTCTCAATGTTTATGACATTTATGTCTGGCCAAGATACAGTGTGGGATGCTATTATTATTCAATAAAGTTTGGTCGTTTTGTTACAAAATAGGAATAAAATGGTTGAATTGACAGAATTCTCCCATAAGAGTTCTAAATATATTCGAAAATGGGGACAATTATCCCTACGTAAAACTGTAATGTTTTCCCCTGTGAAGTGACGTTGCACAAAACAAATCAAACAAAAATATTGAGGAAATAAAGAGTCTCGTGAAACGAGTTTAGAAAACTACTAGCTGTTGTGGAGTTGCCAGGACAAAAGCAGTAATTACCAGTTGAGTATCACGTGATAGGTAAAACTGTTTACTTGTATTGTCCTATCAAATCACTGCTGCTCTTCGCTGATTGGATGTTACATTTCCCTAAGTTTTCTTGGCAATTGAATATCCGATTTATAGTCAGATGTAGAGCAACGTTCAAGAGGCCAGGAATTGACTTTTGTTAAGTATTTTTGGTAGTCTAAATTTATGTTTCGACTATACTTTCTAAATTATAATTATATCGGATTCATAGGCAGCAATGGATTAGATCACGTGAGTAGGCCTACTATGAAAACTTTGTAAACTTATAGTTATTAAATTATTCTCTCTCCATTGATTCAAAATATATATATATTTAGATTTATATCTGGTCTGGTGTGTTAATCTTTCTCTTTATAGTGATTCACAGTAGTAGTTAACATTCATAATGAAACAGGCAACAGGGTTCGAAATCTTACAGATGTGAACTTGTTTATAGGTGTTGCTAATACACAACCGACAATTCAGAGACCAGTCCTTATTTTGACTTGAGTTTAATACATAGGCTATCATGGTACTTACTATACCATTGATATGTCTATCTGAGAGAAATCTCCAAGAACACATGACATATAAGGGGCTCTTCAAATGATGTTATATGCATAAACAGGTTTATAAACCGCAAATCGTTTCGTAAAAGCATAGATTTAATCTGCGTTTCTAGGTTCGGGTTGCTTGTCTTATTCGCTATTTTTTAAAGTTTTTAAAATCCCGTGTCCCGCGACACGATGAACAGAAAAGTGTTAGCATTTACAACTTTGGAACATGTTCAGGTGAGTCAATTGCGTCGTGGCATTTTTTTTTTTCAGCTTCACCTTGTTGATCTACGCTAACAAGAAAAACCCCACATCAAAACTGTTTTTGTGACAAAAACCGAAACCCATCAATATGTATGAATCGTTAATAACACTCTCAAATATGTGTTGATCTCTTCTTAACAATGATTTATGTCTCTCATGTCTACCGTGCTTTGGAGGTTGTTATAATAAATCAATTTGACTGGACATGTGATTTGATTCGAATTGTATTGACGCTCCATCTGTTTTCTGCTAAATAACACTCATCAGCCGAATACATTCGGAGTAGCAATGTTTACCAGGATCTTGATTCCGCGTTAACTTCACGCTGATTTTTTTAAATAAAGTTATATTGATGTGATTTATATCCTTTCATTTGGGCTGAGAATAAATTAAATGTTTCCGGACAATACTGAAAACTAATAAGAAGAAACAATTTGTTAATGGATAGCAGTAATGTGGAAATACAGACGATCCAGCAACTAGCTGTAATTTACATATAATGTAAGTATAAAATAAATTGTGTATTTACGCCATAATTAAGGTTATCTCACTCACATGACGGTTTGTCAGACAAATCGGGCAAAAGAACCGGCCTGGAAACCAGTGACAATATATAACACCAATAGAAGACAATTGCACGCAAAACCCGGAAACCGAAACTAAATCGTTTTTGTGTTTTTTTTTATTGTAACCGGTCGGGAATTTTTTTTTCAACTGATACTATCGGTAATGATTGGAATTCTTAATCTCACGTCAGTGCCATTTCTGTTGGAAACGTGTGTTTAATCCGATATCAATATATTTTCTTCCTCTTGAACGACTGGGAAATCTCAAATACCGTTGCTAAAGCTAAGTATAGTTCGTGCCACAAAGGACACGATTGTAACTAGAGACTGATAAATTCAAGGGACTTTTTAATTCTATTATAGTATATACCCAAATCATTATTAAGATATACATAATGGGCGTGGGTGCCTGCTGTTGATGCATTCATTTTATAGATTCCAACCGCTTTCTTCATTGTTCAGAAAACAAGTAAATCTGGATATTTTGACCCAGTATTCAGTTCTAACAAATTCCAATCGAATCAGAATTTGTATGATTTGCATTATCTCGTACTAAAGTGATTCGATTATTTTTGTTCCTTGATACTTTCGAGGTGCTGTCAAGAATATGTGACTTCGCTGGTCTTGAGAACATCTGAACTTGTTAATCAAATAAAATATCAAGAAAGTGATATCGATAAAGCAAACAAAATTAAGGATTTAATTTCCCCAGTCGTTTGATATGCAATCGTGAATGGAGTAGATCTTTTGCAATCCTCATTGATTATTTCACGCTGGAGAATGATTGATCCGAATTGCAAAACAACATGGATATTTGTCTTGAAATTATCCCGAATTGATTCCCTTTGAGGCAAGTGATGGGAGCACGGTGGCATCGATTTGATGTAGCGCAGTATTGTAGACCTTACCCATGTCCATGCAGAGTAATGTTGATTTATACCAAAGAAATATTGTTTCGCTGATCACAATTTAGGGTGAGAGTGCTTTACCTGAAGATCTTCTCTCAATCAAAGTGTATACGCTTCATGATATAGCACGGTTATGTGAACATTAAAGCTATCAGGCATATAAATAATACAGTTAACAAACAGTTCAAACCGCTTAACTTATTAGAACATGGACGTAACTTTTAGCGCCACATATTCGTAAACCGCTTGATGGGACAAACTTTAAATATTTTGTTTTCTAAGTGAAGATCGCTTCTCTCGAACTGAATTATATTCTCAACATTCCGGATTTTTTTTCTCTATATTTTGAAATGCATTCTTAAGAATGAATATAGTATAGACATGTGATTTATTGAAAAAGAATACGACTGTACTTACTTGTTTCTACTTTGACAATTTGTTATTTAACTGTAAAGAGAAATGGAATTCCAATGTAGACCACATATGTCAAATGGATTGAAAACAGGAGTCCTCAATTATCCCTCTTAAAAAGAAGGAGATGATGACAGTTTTGTGAAGGGGTAATGACATCGAAGTATGATTAGTAGCCGGACATGCTAACCACTAATACACGTTCTTGGGCTCAGAGAAGAAGGACGCCGTATTTGAATCTTCAATTAATTTATTTGGTTTTAAAAAAACTATGTTTTACCATTAAAACAGTTGATATGATAGTATTATAAAAGTGATACGATTAAATAACATCCTACGTGTTTATGAAATATTCCCGAAAATCTAATCTGTTAATCTGGCCATGTAATGGCAGCCTAATTGATCTAACATTGCACTAGTTCCAATGTCTCTCTCTATGGATATTTGAGAATCACAAACTACAGATTAATGCATCCTGCGAGATCGATTCAGTAGGTGAGCAGAACTAGAATCACCTGTTCATCGTTTGCAAATATTTCACAAATCTGCAGGTTTGTGAATCTCAAATTTACATTAAGAGAGACATGTATCTTTCATCACCTGATCTGATTGGCAAATGATATATATGATGTTCGAATCTAAAATAGTCAGGTTTTCTTTCGAAAGTTGAGTCTTTGATGTCTAGAGTCTTGTCCAGCTGCCGGTCTGTGCAAATATTTGAGCCATTTTATCGTAGAGGAATGTTTCGTATGACAAAGGTGACCGCGTCCTGAAAGAAATATATTTGTTTTATACAATATGACTACATTGAATAAGCTATTAAATCTAATTTATTGTATATTTGCTCCCAATTTAAATCATTTTAATTTACAGAATAATCTGGTTTACATTTACTGTTTGATAAAGACCAATTTAATATAAATACGTGGTTAGGAACTGGGTCCATATTTTCTGCCCTATAAAAAGAAAATGTTCTAAACATCTTTCGAAAGCCATAAGCTTGGAAACCTTATTGTCTCATTGTTCTTCATTTTCTCAGTTGAGCCTGGCAGCTTTTTCATGACAGCACTGGATACCAGGGGAGGTAACTTCGTAATGCTAATGGACTGGTGAGGATTTTAGAACAGTCATTTCTGGAACATAACGAACTGCCTCGTACATGTATTTATTGTTTGTTTTGGATTAGAGTGATGTTTAAAAACCTCTACGTCGGCCATAGTAGCTGTTGCTAAGACCTGTCGACCTTTCGACACTTTGTCAAAGCCCTCGATGCCTGATGCGGTTCGGGTTTTGACTAGGTGTCAAAATGACGATAGAGGTCTAAGCAACAGTATTATGACATACAGCTCACCCTTAAGCCTCTAATTATTTCACGATTCACTTGATGTAAGAAAAAATTAACGACTCGCATCCATGTTCTCATTGTATTGACAATATTGCAATAACGATATTATTTTTCCATAAAGATGACACATGATACATGTATTTACATGCGTGATTAATACGTTGCTAAGTTGCGTAAAAATATTCTCCCATACTAAGTACGCAATATGGAATACACAGTATTTGTTTTCCAAAGTTTCTTTCACCTTTTCTTTGATCCCGACAGGTGTGATATTGTCTATAGGTGTTCATATTACGACAGGCACGTTCCAATACCAGATTTCAGGCAAACTGGAGCATAAGAACTAGGGTGGCATGGCTATGTCTGGCTGAGAGAAATCTTCAAGGACACATGACCTATATGGGTATCTTCAAATGAGGTTATTGTGCCATGCTCAAAAACTGTTAAACCTTTGGTAAAGACGTAAATGTTCTCAACACGCGATTTTAAAGAAGCAGCAAAACCATGTTCATGGCAATAATCAAAACCAATCAATATTAATATATCGTTAATAACACTACCACACTTGTGTCGGTTTCTTCTTAATAATGAGTCATACATCTCATGTCTTTACAAGGTTGCTTAGGGTTGTGTCTTTATAAACCATTTTGACTTTAAATGTGATTTGTTTCGAATTTTACTGATGTTCCATTTGCTGCCTGATAAATAATACGTATCAGCGACTTTATCTAATAAAGTTATATTTTTGGTGATGACCAGCATTCCGATTCCGTCTATGATGAATTGAATGTTTTCAGAAAATAATGAATGCCATTTTAAATGGAACAGATTGTTAATCGATAGCAGTAAAGATCAAACACAGTTCATCAAGCAACCAGCTTTAACTCAAAAACAATGTAAGCATAAAAACAGTTCAGGGCTTTGAGGGTACCACACAGACCTTTGTGGTTTCTAATTAAATACTTTATTTTTAATAGGAAATTGACGTCGTCTTTCAATTAACTGTACGGCGTGGAGGCTCTATATGCAAAATAGACCTATTGTTTCTGTTCCAATTACGGAGTGTTTAAAAGATCACGAAAAAAAATTAAAAAAATATATCTCCAATTAAGGCGTAACTTTGACTTATTAAAACGAAGTATCTATATAATGAGTCGAAATAACAAGTTACTGGACCAATTGCACTTCATCAGTTCTCCGCCATGTCGTTCTCATCAAACAAATACGTATGTACAATGAATAATTTATGTGTCTTTTAGAAAGTGAAGATTAACAGTATTTTCGTTATTTTGCGATAACACTTTCTTATTTTG
>JAQQZZ010142605.1:0-13042 GCA_030265115.1 Mopalia vespertina | reverse complement strand
CTACGTTATTATGTATTGCCGGTATCAAAACGATACCGGTGATACTTAATAACGCTTAGCCCCTACGTTATTATGTACAGGCGGGATCGACCGATCCCCCTATACATAATAACGTATAGCCCTTACGTTATTATGTACATAATAACGCATAGCCCCTACGTTATCAAGTATGCCGGGATCGGTTTGATCCCCCTATACATAATAACGCACAAAACCATTACTACATGATAGCGTTGAAGCCTTCCTTATTATGTACTAATCCATGCGACCTGAGATACGCATTCTATACTACTAGGGGGGTTCTGTATATATTATGCGATAATTCGCCCTCCATGCCGTCCTCATTTATGCTATCTAAGCGTGTCGGAACATCACTCGACTCTTTCTGTATCCGTACAGATAACTTTGACCATTTTGTGACCATCAAGTAGGCCTAACATCTAGCTTTTCGACTTCATCTTTATCCCGCGCCATGACGTATTTAGTTGTGGTGGAGCTCTACTCTTCGCCACAGTCTGACGACGACCGCACAATGTACGGAAAATGACAAAATATCACTTCACAACATAGTCCTGGTTTACGACCAAGCTGTTTACGCGCAATGCCGTAGAGGTAAGATGGCGATGGTTTTAGATCACTGAGGTGAAATAATATTTAACGAAAAATGTATATATAATGCTATCAACATGATACTGTGCACCAAATCATTTTGCGGATGCATAGGACATAATATAACCACCCGACGTGTCTTATTGCTTAAATCACAACTAGATACAACGCTATTCCTTTTTTCATCCACAACTTGTTGTACATAGTGAGAGGTGGCATGTGAATGAAAATCTAGATCCGATAAAGCCATACACCTATGAATTTCAAAGTAAATCTTCCAGAGTTATCTCCCATCTCCAGAATGCTATCAACCGTTCAACGTGACATGTGGAGGCATTTTGTAACCATCAAGTACCATCTAGCTGTTCAACACAGACTGACGTTGGGATAAACCCTGGCCATCATTATCTTAAGTCACGGAGCAGAGCTCTTCTCCCAGCCACAGTTACAGAAAAATTCTCCTGCTTAAAAAAATTGAAAATGTGTTATGTGTGTCAAGCCAAAATGGAACAATGTTTTGATTTAAGAATAATTAAGTTTGTTAGTATCTTTGAAAATGGAATTGTATTGCTCTACAGCTGATGGTATAAAAACATAGTCCCGGTGTATTTATACAGCTATAATTTGCCTGGCGACAGTCGTTCATAGTTCAAATATACAAGAAGAAGAATAAGCCAAGACAAATTGCGATTTTTTTTTATCAGATTTAACCGAGGAATTTCATTGGGTACACAGATCTCGACAAGTATGCCTAAAGATTGTGTTGAAAAGAATAAACACTGCACAGCTATGACCGAGTCCCTACTACATCTATATAACTTTTTGTAATTTTATACAAGACCTAAATGGATATACAGTCCTGTTTTGGATATGTATAGATATACAGTCCTGTTTTGGCTTTGTATGGGTGTACAGTTCTGTTTTGGTTTCATATGGATATACAGTCCTGTTTTGGTTTGGTATAGATATACACGTCAGTCCTGTTTTGCTTATGTATAGATATATATGTGAGTCCTGTTTTGGTTATGTATAGATATACATGTCAGGCCTGTTTTGCTTATGTATAGATATACATGTCAGTCCTGTTTTGCTTATGTATGGGTACACAGTCGTGTTTTGGTCTTGTATAGATATACATGTCAGTCCTGTTTTGATATATTATATATATAGTCCTGTTTTCCTTATGCATAGATATACATGTCAGTCCTGTTTTCCTTATGTATGGGTACACAGTCCTGCTTTGGTCTTGTATAGATATACATGCCAGTCCTGTTTTGGTTATGTATAGATATACATGTCAGTCCTGTTTTCCTTATGTATGGGTACACAGTCGTGTTTTGGTCTTGTATAGATATACATGTCAGTCCTGTTTTCCTTATGTATGGGTACACAGTCCTGTTTTGGTCTTGTATAGATAGATATTTAGTACGGTTTTGGGATTGTATTGATATACAGTCGGTAACGAAAATAAAACGGTGGATACGACGTGTAGCATATATTGATGTGGTTCAATATGACTAGATGTTTTTTCCCTTGTATAATGGGGTTTTGAACAAGACATCGAATATCTATCTCGTCGAGACTTTGAATTACAAGGCCAATACAAATCCGGACGAGCATAACGTTAGCGATGCCTAATGGTGGTTACTGGCTCTTAGGTTTGTGGCTTGATCAACTTAGCGCGCAATAAACTACTATTTTATGGCCGATCTTCCGCCATGTGTTAGTTTTCCCTCATTGATGTTTTATATTATCACCATTATTTGTAGAGAAAAGGCACCAAAGCGCAGTGTTTGGTCGATAATTCCTGGGTGTTCGGGAAGGTTAGAAACTAATACAGACTAACGTTGTATTTATCCAGTTATCTAAAAACTGTATTGAATGCGAATTGAATTGCGGATATGAATTATTTATTTCATAGAAATCTTTTCACCAACCAATGAGAATACTGGTAGTTTAATAGCTGATCTGTCAATAATTTATAATCATATCACGAGGGTGTCTCCGTATAATTGTTCAAATTACTTTTCAATCCGTGTTAAGCTCAAGTAACGCCACACCTGAATTAATACCACCTGAATAAACCTACTTTTCTTTGTATACAATATTAGCATTCAGTAATAGAGACATTGACACAAATGAATTGAAGCGTTAAATGGTACAACATTTTAATATAAATATTTAATTAAAACGTACTCTCTGATGCTATCCATTGGCCTCATTCAGTGACTGACATATGCCATCAGTGTTTGTGAATGCTTTACATCAGCTATTTCTTGAATTAGCTATCTTGTTCTACTTAAGAGTCTTAGTGTGTTACAAAAAGTTGGATCGATCATAAATTCAACTGCCCTTTTTATTCTAGCATATGATGAAGAATGAGCATTTATCAGCGTCATAAGTAGCATAGTGGTGTTGTAGGCTTACACGTTTATTCAACCAATGCAACCGCCGACGAAAATAGCTATTTTCATTTAAGCTAAAGTAAAGCTGTGAGCTTTATACGACATTTAGAAGTGGGATAATATAACTATGGTTCGAATCCCGGTGGAGGCAAGCAAAGTTTTCTCTATTCATTTATTTAAAATATATATAATTTCTGGATAACCGCTTCTTGTGTTGTGATAGAACACAACATTTCGATCCATTTGCCTGTATCGTCATCAGGTATTGATTGACTATGAAGAGGAGTTTTACGGTGGGAAACCTAGCACAAACCACTCCCGCGACTGCCGGAGCCACATCGTGTGACTCACTCATCTACATAATGGTAGACAGGCGGACTCGAACCCGTGGACGTTAAACATCGTCGTAAGATTAGTAGACAGGCAATCAAACCACTAAGTCACGGGCCACGATGGGGAGGAGAGGTTGGATGCTATCAGAAGTGTTTGATAGACTTCTGATGCTATATACTGTTCATTGTAGACAAACTTTTATGGTATCCTCTTATTGAACTACGGTTCTGGGGCCCGTTTCACGTGGGATGAGTATGTATCTACATACTCATCCCAGGTTTCATAAAGCGATCTCAGCTCACGTTAAACGTAAATACCATGACGACCAGTACTGAAGACAAAGTATTGCCATGACAGTTAGCCTATGTTCAACGTAAGCTAAGATCGCTTTGTGAAACCAACCTTTGGACCCTTTACTTCATAAGCCCAATGCATTTTCCCGAACATCAACACTGGCGGACGTGACCAGTGTGCGAGACTTGTCGCGGGAGTAGGTTTTCTAACATGTTTAAGCAAGAAACAGTATGAAATGGACAATCCGTCGTTATGTAAATGAAATGCCACTCAGAAGTTCAGTACGACGTTTAACTCCAATCAAATAAACTAACAAACCATAATATATACCACGGAGGTAAGATGGCGACGGTTTTAATCAAATGTACACAGTAGACTTATGGATCAGGATACAGAGGTTGTATTGCGGACCCTGAAAGCATGTTTACTCTACGGTAACTAGGATAACAAACAAAAACACACGTGCATTCTTCTCGATATCCAAGCACATTTTATTGATACGTCTACAAAAAATTAGGTGAAGGCCAAAAGGCGAATATTCAAGCTATGTCTGTGCACTCACAAGTAGAATAGTATCACCAATGGTACTTTTATTATACCCATTGGTATCAGCTGATCGCAAATATTGAATTCAAACAGACGTTGTTTACTAGTAACTGCTTTGTTTTACTCAGAACAATCTTAGATTTTATTTACATCAAACTGTATCAGTCTAAAGTAGCAAATGTATGGAGAGCGCTCTCATGCCCTGCCTCGCGTTACACTTTAATTCACTGTAGTAAGTCAAACACAATTAGACACAATCCAACAAAGGCAGAACAATTACGCTAGAAAGAGATCATCAACAGTCATTACAAAATATATATCCAAGTAATTCAACAGTGCATTGCTAGTTGCATTACATATAAAATAAATAATATCAATTGCGTAAGGATGAGTGCTATTGTATAACAATGATAATGAATCTGTTTGTTTGATTGGGGTTTAATGCCGTACTTAAGGTTATTTCACTCACATGACGGCGTGCCAGCCCAATTGGTGAAGGAAACCACCCCCGACACCACTGGCAACAAACAAAAACATCACAGGACAATACAAATACATTACAAACATATCGGCTTCCTGTTCCTCTTTATCAAAATTTGTATTTGGGTGAACAACTATAAGGTTACAAGTTCCACATTTACTCGGGTTGTACCGCCTTTATTTCTGATATGTACATAGTGTCGTAAAGATAAGAACTCTTAAATATCAAGTGTCTAAATATAAAGGGAGTTTTTTTTAAATTTGATTTAAGTAAAACAAAAATACTTCTTTTCAAAATCGGCCCATAAAGACTATCAGTTTGTCATTAAAAAAAGATAACATATTCTTCACCCATCAGTGATGTCATGGAACACATTTCATTTTGTAGGGAGAATCATGTTTTGATTGTCTCAATATTTCCCCTCGCGAATCATTTTTCATAAAGAAAAAGTCATACTCTCCGGCTTGGAGTTATCTCGAGGGTTTATAAGATGAACACTTATTTCAATATAACAACACTTTCATTTACATTCGAAAATAGATATATACACAATAAAATAAACAAACATATCAAAATTCACCAAATTTAACATTTCATAATACCTGTAAATTCACTTGGCCCCAAACGCAATAAAAAAAAAGACACTGTATCAGTATATGTCTATAACAAATTGTTAATTCAGGACTCTTCAATTTACCAATACTGATGTTATCAGAATATCTTTGTTAAATATACCATTGTTCTGAATCAATATGCCATTAAAAACATAATCTTTATATATTCTCGTAAATATATAAACATATTCACGGTTACTCTGGTCCCAGCTGTGTTCTATAACCCATTATGACACCTGATGGATATATATAAGTGGTTAATACAATAGAAATAGTTTGCATTGATTATTGGGTAAAGGGTCCCAGACTCTATCACATATAATGGCACAGTGGATATAAACACATCACCTATAGTACTTCAATCACCTGCCTTTTTTCTCAGCCAACCACAATACTGTTTTCCCCATGCAGGAATGAAGTCTATTTGTGCCCTTCAATATTGAGCGAGCTAATGACTGATGTAAAGCCGTCGGTTACATCACTGTAAACATGATTATATACAGTATAGTATTCACCTTCTAAAAATTCAACAAACATTCATCACCATGCAGGCTGTAGTCGCAATAACTTCATAGATAACAACTTGTTAATACTTTTCTATTCATAAAATCTTTTAGAATCTTATTGTATTTCAATTCAAATACTTAACAAACACGACTAAATCGTATATATTTTCTTAAATGCGCGAGTCATACACCTGGACATCGACCTGTCTGAGTTCTTGTGTATAGCCGTGCACCAACTCTTGGTGATTCTTTACAAATCCCTTACCCTCACAGGCCCTACAGTCCACATCATCCGGTTTCCTGCCGATGCAGTTGTACCAGACAGAGCGGAGTAACGGCGCAGTCGAACCTGTGTCACCCTGGGGACCAATTAGAGAGAGCAATACCAGGAAAAACGTTAAAGCAAACATGATGGAAAATCCGATGGTGGCAAATATGAAAATACCAAACTGTGTAAAGAATAGGATTTGAGCGAACATCATGAAGAGCCCAGAGCCCATGGTGGTAATGGCCCCGCATAACACCGACAAACCTAATTCGTGAAGGGCGTGTTGAACTCTCCGGGAGCGGTCAGGGAATGGGGCGTGGCTGTAGGCGACTCCTAAATGAACAACATAGTCAATGGCTAACCCCACCACCAATGTCATGTTCATCGCCTCAAGCACCTGAAACAAAAATACAACTTGTTCATTATTATTCAAACAACAACAATGAAGGACATTAAAAAGTTTAATTAGTTAATTTAGAATTAAGGAGACAACCGAAAAGTTGTCAGCCAGCAGGACATAGGGACAATAACTACAAAAGAACGATAATTCAAGGAAATATACATTGGCATTGAAGTACAGCTTTTATCAGGCCAAAAACTTCGTGAATCATTACTTGGGGTTATCAATTCAAATAGGACTAAATGTAACTACCCCGAGTTTCCATCCAGCCAAAGGAATGCAGCCAATCACGCAGACTGTTATACCGGCAATAGCCAACGTTGCCATAGAACCAACGATAAAATTGCCGGAACTGAGGACAAGGACAAACCAGGCTACAGTAATTCCGGCCACCACACTTATCCCCCCTTGTTCCACAAGCGCCTCCTGTATGTGAAACCAGTGCCAAGTTAATGGTGTCGTTTGAAAGGCGCTTCGAAGAGATGGCGGCATTTTCTTCACCTGAAACATACACAAGCGAATCAAGCGTTAAAACATAAAGTTAACAGATTGTGCAGGGGAAAAAACCCCATAACTCATTATTACCGAAAACAACCGAGGTGTGAATGGTAGATATGGTGGGGAAGCTATTCTTTAACATTTAAGATTTCTGTGACAATTGCTTGTTCGGCGACCAGGCCTGATTGTCGTTTAGAATGTGTCCTTTATAATAGGTCACAGATCTGACGTGGTCATGATGGGCTTATGCTTAAAGTAAAAGGCTGTTCATCCAATCGGTTAGCAACATGGATAAGACCGCATTTTTATCTTTCCAATGCGATTTTGTCTGATTTCTTTTACACTATTATTGCCAGATAAAATATATGCTGAATTTTGTTGTATGGCAATTGTGAACGGAGTGCAGCTTTATGTAGACCTTAAGCCAATAAGACGGTGCAAAGCGGCCAGGTGACTTTCGAGTGATGTTAGAGAGGGAAAGGCTCACAGTAGAATACACCGACCATATATACAAGATAAAGAAAAAGCCGAATTTATGAGATAATACTAATAAGATATTTTTTTAAATAGATTTATTCATCTATAGCATTGCTCCTTAGAATCGGATCATTATATTATATAGTGGAAACTCTTCAAAACGCGGCAAGTATGTCTAAATGTTCAGCGGTGGGCTGTAGTAGCTAGATGGTGTTGGGGAGTATGAACACTGCACATCTCTGCGTGACTGAAGAGTACTATAATCCTCGCTGACATCGCGAAATGGCCAAGATGGCTGAGCTTTAACAGTTGGGTTCATGTAAAACTTTTTTGTTTTGTTCTACCGATGAAACAAATAGTACACGACGTTGGTTGGCAGACCCGAGAACAGCTATACACACTCCCTTACCTTCCAAGCGTTAAAATCTTTAGCTGCCTATCGCTTTAAATCATGCTATTGAGCAATGTCTATATATAAACAAACGGACAGCACTAGTCAACTGATTCTTATCCATAATATATGACAAATTAAAATTTATATTTCTCAATATAAAACAATGTACAATTAGATCTTTAAAATTTGACACCGCAATATTTCGGTACAATATTCGCTTACCTGTTCATTCACGAAACTCTCCCACCTATCATAGGTATCCAGACCGTCTTTGTAATAGGTGGAACCAGGTGCTAGACTAAGGTTGACTGCTATAGCCGCGTACTTTAACCGAGTCCCATATAACAGACCTGAAGCATAATACACACGTTGTCTATAGCCTATACACTGTCAAGGAATACATTACTGTTTGATATTTGTTTTACTTCAATGCTGGTTTATGAAGATTCCGAAATTTAGATAAGAAAAACCAGATCGTTCAAAGGCAATCGTCAAAGGGATTTATGCATATAAAAGTAAACCTTCCTTCAATTTTAAGAAACAACAAACTCGAGTTTATGTTTTGAATTATCATATTTGTATAAAAAACTGTTTCTAAGTTTAGACTAAGGTTTCTAAGTTTGTTTGTCTATATACCTGGATGCCCTTTCAAATCGTGGGAGTCGCGGGAGTCAACAGCCTCTCCGATTAGTCGACTGAACTGATCCGTGTCATATGTGGCCATTCCGCTGTAACGGTTTGATATCCAGTAAGAATAAGCTGTCTGTAAGTACAATTGTAAGTCTATAACTAATGGTTTATTTTGCTCCAGTGATTTGTTTCACGTTAATTCTGTTAACAGCAAATCAATAGATGCATAAATAGTTGTTTTGTGATAAGACAAATTGTATATTCTTTCCTCGCAGAATTCAATAACCTTAACTATACATTAAGATATAAGATGGTGCCGTGTAAGTACCTCAAAATAACGATAGAATGTTTCATGAAAACTGTCCTGATCAAAGAGTTCAAGGTGCGAGGCGGTGAACTGTCGAATCTTTAACTCAGTGGCAGGTACCCGCAGATTGGTGTCTACTGGATACACACGGGAGCCATTCTTCAGTACTCTATCTTCTTCAGCCTGAAACACAGGACACACAAAATAGAGAAGGTTAAATAAATAGTGCATCAGAGACCCCATACAATAATGATTCCAGTCAAACCCACAACAAAACATGTATCAACCGGGAGATAAATAAACAGCGTAAATATATATGTTTTTATATCATGGTTTTGTATTTACAACAGGCATATTTTAATTTAATGGTAAATAAAAGAATACCATATAGTTATTTCACGGACAACACCTTACCATGCTGATCCTTATTATCGCTTCTTCCAAGAATAGAAAAGATGGTATTTAAATCCGTATAAATCACGAGATTTGTAGACGAAAACACCTGTTAGTGGATACGGATGTAGAACTTAATCCGCTTTCATCCGATTAACCCACAATCATGAATTTAGGACAATATAACCAAAGAACATTATTGTAGAGCAATGAGTTGCCAACCAAAACATATGCCATGAGCACAAGTATGTTAAGATCAAACGAGGGAAAATTTCGGGTGAAATAAAAATAGAAATAAATTATTTACCTTGAAAAAATCGTCCATATCAGAAAGAAAACATTTCACTTCGGGTTGATTGTTTGCCACGTCACGTCTTATCCGATACAAGTCTGTCTCTTCTACAGAAAAACTTGATAGTCGCTTACAAAAATTCTACAAAATGACATGAATAGTTTCATTTAACATAAATGTCGGTGATTCATGTTAACTTATTGATAAACAATGGTGTGACAGTCGTTAATTGTGGTCCAAATAAATGATTATTACTTCTGTCATGAAAACACTGTGCAATTAAAAGTCAAACGAAGATAAAATTGAAAAAAACAATTAACCAAAGAATACACTGTTGATTAGAAAATATCATTAAAGACTGGAAAAGTTGATATATTCTTTGATATAAAAGTAAGAATTGTTTGGAGATGTTCTCACCTTAAGTGCCTCTTGAGCGGGAGGAGGATTGAGATCAAAACTGTCCTCCCATTGAGTGGTTCCCACACAGTCAGCAAACCGCCTTGGATGACACTCAGAGCGATTCTGGGGCTTTAATCCCCATACTATATAGACCTTAGTTATGTCGTCCTGTCCGCTGGGCTGGAATGCACTCAATGCCCGGTCGTCAAACTTCTCAAAATGGTGGCTAGGTTTCATTACACGGGGCCTCCGGTCATCCGGTCTCAAGGTGGTCGAAAAGTAAATAAATAAAGCCACTAACACTGTGAAGAACACAGTGACACTGGCTCTCACGACGTTCTTCATCAAAAATTTGTAATACGGTCCCGAGAGAAAGCGAGTGACTTTCATATTAATAGTTCTGTCATTTTTGATGGGAGAATCTTTATTGGTCGGAGTGCCATTAATCATTTGTTTGTCGGCTGGATCGGAGTCTTGGTCCCCGCCGTCACATTGATAGCCACAAAGAGCTTCCGTGTCCCAGTTGAGGTGCCACATAGCCATCACGGTGGGATAAAACAAAATTACAGAGAGATAGTTCACCAACACGGTTATACCGGAAAATGTACCGAACGATGATATGGCGAGAATTGGTGAGAATGAGTTGATGAAGAATGCAGCAGCCGTTGTGAATGAAGTGACAAACATGGTCCTCGCCGCTCTACGGTAGCATTCGGAGAGGCGATGAGCCACAGTCGGGAAGGGAACCTTGCACATCGACCGCCAAGTATCACAGAAAATAAAGATATCATCTGCAGCGATCCCAAGAATAATGAACATTGATAGTACATGGAATATCCCAAGGTATTTAAAATCAACAACAACATTATAGACCAGGTTTCCACCGATAAAACTAAACACTGTACTCATCATACCCCAGCAGGTTAACCAAATGGAATGAGTGTGAAACCACATAAACAAAAATATAAACACAAAACTACCGCCTATGAAGAGTAAGTCATAGAACAGCTGGAGATTCACTTCATGCCAAAATACTGCCAGATTCATGTACAAAAAGCTCATTCCGTTGTAACCAGAATTTGATATATCTTTCCATCGAGCGGCCCACTGTTCTATCAGGTAGCTCTCTACTTGACTGTATTGTTCTTTACCGTCGTCTCGTGTGGTGTTAAACCCTGATAGTGGGTAACCATAATACAGGATCAGCCGGGTAATCTCCGAATGGACAACCCCATTCTTAGGGTCTATTTGACTGTTTTTGCCCAGGAAAGTCTGTAATGCTCTTTTTGTATAAATGTTGTTATTGGCTGCCCCGAGGACTTCCGGGATTCTGTCAAATTCAGGATCATTGAATACGGGATGAATGGAAGAATAAGTGCCGTCAAAAAATCTAATAATGGATAACGGCCTTTCACAAATATTACGATGATTTAAAACACAAAAATTTTTCTGATAAATTTCATCTTGATAGAATTCATCTTCAAGAGTTTTAATGGCTTTAAGATTTTCTTTGGTGAATACGTTGCCGCCTTCTTTCTGGAATATGATGTATGTATTAAGGTTTTCGTATTTGATAGATCTTTCTGTAACTTGTTGGCCAGCTCGGGAGCGATGGTAGAGCTCTGTACTCCTGTCCCTATGTAACCAGGCTTCTTGTCGGAGAAAAACATCCATGTTGCGAAGATCAAGGGGTATTGAGTTAAAGTTGGTTGGTAGAATATCATAGCCGACAACATAAAGCAAAGCCGAGACAAACACGACGAGTAGGTGTGTGGTTAACGCCAAACCTGAAAGGAAAACAGGAAGTTATAAGACAAAACATTTCTAGCTTTCGCAATCTGACAGAGCTGAGGGGACAAGCACACATTTGATTATAAGAATCATGGCCATATCATGGTATATGAGTTTCACCGGGCACTGGAGCTCGAGGTCAGCGATTTCAGGGTCCCAGACTAAACATTTTATGTGTTTGTTGGCTCAGGAGACCAACTACATTGCTTTGCACTGCCCCACTCCCGATAATCATTACATGGTCCCAAAACAGAAGTTAGAATAAAACAGTTAAATTATTGATTGGATTTGATGAATATTAACATACAATGATGAACAACTTTCATCTTTGATGGAAAATTAAATAAATCGCGGTCATCTAATAACCGGGGGACTATTATTAGCTTTATCGACTTGAGTTTCAGGACACACTATGTTTTATAAAGTAATATTTTCCTCTTATTTAACGTAATTTAATAAGAATGATTGGACTTACCAAATGCCAGCTTGGGTTTATTGCAAATAAATTGACAGAAAAGTAGAGGTTGAGGGAATGAGTTTATTGCGTGACAATCAACTTGTAATTCCACGGCTCTGTCATTTAGTTTTACTGTCTCGTCACATAATTTAACCCTATTAGCATCTGGTGATCGAGGCGATGGAATAGTTGACCTGGATAGTATGATGTGTGAGGGAGGACAGGACTCGGCGGGGGAGTGCTGTTGGATTAAAGACAAAGGGTCTCCAGCACTGTTCTCATCGTTTAACATCGAGTTAGCAGGGTTGGTGTCTTCTTCCAAATTCCGTGTCCGGCGAGGGGAACTTGGTGCTGGAGCTGTGTCCCTTAACGACTCCGGCACTGCTCTTTGCCAGATAGCTCGGGATGAATCGTTAGTATAACTAGATGAAGTGGGTATGTTCTTGTTGTCGGAAAGAGGCGAGGATCTTACATGTGGTCTTGGCTGGTCCCAGCTCACTGGTCGGCAGCTCTCCAAGATTTGGTGATTAACACCTTCCGGAGTATTCGTCTCCACCAGTTCGTCTTTCATTCTGATTTTTGTTGTGCTGTTTGACCAGTCAAGCACCTGTCCTCATAGATTTGGTTGTCATGGTTACTCGCTAGCCATCGCTATGTCTGAAATAGAAGAGTAGTTAATTACTGACGGACTCCGATGTCAACAGCGAACTATTTATAGACAGCACACATGGCACCTGATGACGCAATTCATCAGTGGAAGGTTTATAAATGGATCGCCAGATTGTTTGATTGGGGTATCACGATTGAGGTTATTTCATTAGTCTGGCGATGAGGTAGACCAAAGAGAGGAGAAACCTACCCACTCCGTCAGTCACAGAAAACACTGATGGGGGGAAGGGAGGAGGAACCCACCCACTCCGTCACTCACAGAAAACACTGATGGGGGGA
>JAQQZZ010142594.1:0-13043 GCA_030265115.1 Mopalia vespertina | reverse complement strand
AGGTGATAAAAGGAGCAGTATCCTTTCTGTCATTTATTTTAGTACGGTCATTACACTATCAATAGGTACTTTCTTGTACTCTTTGGCGAGCCGAGGGGTTTTGGACAGCGGAGCTTCATGTTTTTTTAGTAGGCAGAATAAAATACACAAATACACAAAACATTTGAAATCCTAAACAAAGGTTGATCTTCAGAAGTAAAAAATGCGCACAGCAATAAAAAAAAAAAGTGCTTTGTAACCCAGAAATAGAAGTAAAGCTGCTGTGTGTGATCTGTGTGGTCTGTGTGGTCTGTGTGATCTGTGTGGTCTGTGTGATCTGTGTGGTCTGTGTGATCTGTGTGGTCTGTGTGATCTGTGTGGTCTGTGTCATTCTGCTGCAGGCAACAAATATTTATCAGTTTGATTATCCAGAACCTCCAGAAAATAAAATTCACATAAAATACTGGAAAAGAAATTTAGGAAACACACCTATTAAATGCTATTAATGGTCAGAAATTACTTGTCAAAAAGATTTTTTTACACCTGAATTTCTTCTAGGGTAGCAGGTGTGCTTGTTGAGTCTGTTATATATATATATATGAACTGTAAGTAACATTTTGTAAATGACATTTCACAGGTTTCATACCACTCCAGGGTATATTATCTACTGACTTGTCAAATTTAACTTACACATGAAGCTGAAATAATGATAATTGCCCCTTTTATTTTTCTGTCCACACCTAAAACCAAAATGAAATACGGTACTAAAAGACGGCTATTAAATCTATAACGACTGTGTTTTCAAGGATGAATGAGGTGATTAACTTTAAGCACACAGGATTTACATGGCCTAGATTTGTTTATCTAATCCAGCAGCCCATTTGTTCCCAAGAGGTCGACCCAGCCATCCAAAATAATGCAAGGCATTAAACTTAAATGCCATGCTTCTTACCTTTAATGTCAGACATAGGTAGACAGCTCACATTACAAACACTCGTTTAATTTTAATTTTGAACTATTTTCAACACATAGCCCATATGCATACTTTGTTTACCATGTTTCTTGATCTGTATTTTGTATCTTGCAATTTTTAGAAAGTTAGTGATGAATAGGGTATGTTTCTAGCACCACATAATGTTAAATAATATAAAACACACTGTAAAATCCATCTCTATTTAAAACATTCAAGGGCAGCTTGTTTGAAGAGTAGCCATACTGTCTTTACTTAGCACTGGAGGAAAATTCACTTTCAACATTATGGAAACGCATCTTGGTTGTGCTAGTGCCAATTATTGTTGGAATACACCACCGTTATATAAGTGAAATACCCTTAAGCATGACGTAAAACACCAATCAATCAATCAATCAATCAAAATATTTATCATCATTTCATATTCTTGAAAGAAAGTGTTTGAATATTTGAACTTCTGGCAAAGGTAAGTAAAGCTTGAGTTTGCTAATGATGCTAGCTATGGAGAAAAATAAATGACCAAACAGAGGATCTACATAAACAACACTTACACCACTACTCGTTATGGTTCTCTGAACTCTTTGGAAGTACATCACCATCCTAGAAATAAAAATGCCCTCGAGCATATGGACATTAGTAATACAAAGTAGATATCTTAGTTTATAAGTTTTGAGTGTGATATTAAACACCAGTATTCAAGCTAATGGCCATGGTTAGAGCGTCGGACTATTGATCGTCCGTTCCGTTTAGAGGCTCGGAGTCCCTCTATGGACCGTAGGTATATCAGGGAGTCACATAAGGTGGCTATCACACCATCAAAGCCTTAAGGGGGGTTTTAATGAGGGCTTCTCCCCATTTGTCACCTTATTGAAGTAAAGCACAGTCAGAAGTGGACAATCTGTCCTGTAAGTAAAATACCCTTGAGTAAACCGGAGTCAAACAAACCAATCAAGCAAACAAGATGAATCCTAAACAGCAGATACAGAAGTTCTTCTATTTTTCAGTCTAACTCAACTATGGGTTCCATTACTGATATACCAGACCATGTTATAGACAATCCGTTCAAGTCCGTAGCTCATGTAAATATTGTAATTATTAGAGTTTCAGAATGTAAGTTTTCGCAATGATTGATAGATTGGTGTAAAACGTTGTTCACTTTAGGATGGCAGCGTATTCCAACAATAAATAAAGTCATTAACTCTAGTAACAAAAACCATATAAAGCGCATTTTGCTCTTTTAAATTATATTTATGGTGTAGATTTTAAAAGAATTAATATCTCAACTGATCATGCATATTTAAGTCATCACATTGTGGTTGTGCTCATGATCTTGATGTCACATTGTGGTTGTGCTCATTACCTTGATGTCACATTGTGGTTGTGCTCATGACCTTGCCATCACATTGTGGTTGTGCCCATGACCTTGATGTCACATTGTGGTTGTGCTCATGACCTTGATGTCACATTGTGGTTGTGCTCATGACCTTGTCGTCACATTGTGGTTGTGCTCATGACCTTGATGTCACATTATGTTTGTGCTCATGACCTTGATGTCACCTTGTGGTTGTGCTCATTACCTTGATGTCACATTGTGGTTGTGCTCATTACCTTGATGTCACATTGTGGTTGTGCTCATGACCTTGATGTCACATTGTGGTTGTGCTCATGACCTTGATGTCACATTGTGGTTGTGCTCATGACCTTGTCATCACATTGTGGTTGTCCTCATGACCTTGATGTCACATTGTGGTTGTGCTCATGACCTTGTCATCACATTGTGGTTGTGCTCATGACCTTGTCATCACATTGTGGTTGTGCTCATGACAATTTAGGTCATAGAAGAGAAAAACCTTTGAGCACAGCATTAATCAATCTTTTGGGAAATATAATTTTACACCTGTGAGATGTAAAAATAGTATGTAGTATGAATAGAAGGAAAGCCAGCTTTGAAATAGCTGTAATAAAATTGAGAATATTCATACTTCAATCCAGTAAATAAGTTTGTCAGATAGATAAATACACCACCACCAGTTTAATGTTTAAAACATGTGTATAAAGAGAACTAAAAATGTCCTCACCAAGGCACAAATATCCTGTGTATATCATTAGAAACACAGATTTCCCTGGTATTCTATCTGACAGAATATCCCTGATGGAGGTTGATGATCACTTGTTGATAAATCCCACAGGGAAGATCTCTGTAAAGACAATTTACAAGTCACCAATGGCTGATTCTTTGATATTCCAACATCCAATCAAGTCTCCAGTGACTTTACAATCTGGTTTTGGTCCTAGTGGGATGAGGAATTTGTGGGCACTGTCAAAAACAGGATATTAACATGTCAAGAAACTTCTATTGGAAAAAGAGCCCCAGCCAAGGTTTTCATGTAAAGATCCCTTCTGATTTCAATATTTTGATGGAAACATTCCATGATTTTAGGACTTTGCCCACAGATATAGAATCAGTTTATAATTCTATGAAATTGGTTGATAAGAAAGAACGATATAGCCGTGGCCGCAGGGTGGAAAAGTGTAATATATTTTGTCAGACATTTTTTGCAATTTTGTCCTGCAGGCCATTTAACACAATGTTAAATTCTGGGGATCTTTACAGGACCATCTCAATTTTTATCGGACATGTCCTGCAAATGTATAGTTATTTTCACCTCTGTCATGCTCAGATTTAAATATAGAAAGTTTAGTTCCACGAATACAGACACTGAGATTAGTGACTATGGAATCCATGTTACTGTTTTTACACGTACCTAACTAAATATGCTTTCTTGTCTTTCTCTAAAGGATGTCTTGTGGACAAGAAGCTAAATTTAACTACTTTACATTCTGAGATGTTGACGCACTGTTAATGAACCTTTTGACAAGATTTAAATATGCAAATGTTTATTGATTCCTTCATTCTTCTTGCTGAGGCAAATGACTATGCTAATAATACCTTTGACTACCCAGGGATACAATGTTTGTCACAGTAATAGTGTCATTCTACTCAGAGCACAGACTCTATTATTTGGCTAAATGGTTTTTGTTTAACGGCAAAGAAAAAGCTAGCGCGCCATTAGATCTTTGTTCAATTATTGATTTTTTTAATATTTATTATTATTTTTTTCTTTGACCCTTTTTAGGATTCCATTTTGAAGCAGCATGCTTCATCTTAAACACATTTTGAACTGTTATAATTTTTTTTAAACCATGAACACCAAAGATTTTAATTTCCTGCTGTCATATGGCTTCACTCGTCACGTCTTTTATCCTTTGATATTAAAAATAGATAGAGCTTAGGGAAAGGTAAACGTTTTTCTTTGACTTTTTGATCAATATTATAATTTATATTTGACTGACAATTTTGTAGTTTTAGCTGGATGAAAGAGACTGGCCATATCAATGGTTTCGTTTTGTCTTGCACTAAATACTTCATAATACAAGGGATTATAAATCACTTGGAAAAATATAATGTCACGTATTTAATATTGCCGTAAAAGTTTGGCTCCAATTTTTGGGGATTGACAAACACAGTCTTTTTGTCTGGATAAAACCAAGGTCTGAAATGTACAATTTTTTGGTATTACCCGAACATTTTTGGCTTAATTTTGCCAAAATTCTGGGATTGGGCAATGGATTGGCTCGAACCATCGGCTTTTGCCCTATGAGCTTCTTGAGTCGGCTTCATTAAAATTAAACAGACTTTACATCCGTTTAAATTACCGAGCTACAGACAAAGCAACTGTTACTGCGACCTAGATAAGTTTGTTTACCAGACGCTAGCCTCAATCCTGTAATTTCTGTTAAGGCGATTGTGGCTCCAACAATGGCTCTGTTTAGAGTCTTGCTGGTAATACAGAGCTGTCTCATTACATTCCTCTGGCTTCCATCACCTATACTGACAAATCCGTGTTAAGCTGTAGACGAGTCTATCGTTGCTGGATTCGTATAACAATAACACAACTAATTGTAGACCTTTCATTAGTTGAGGGCTGTGTGACCACTCAATTGGTAGTCTCTATGCTTTCTAAACCTGACTCAAATCAGCAATGGTCTATGAAGCCAATTCCCCGGCTGGACTTTGGGTTTATATGTTGAAAAGCTCCCAATAGGGGTAACAAACAAAGCTGATAGTGCTATTCTGGTAGTCTGAAATACTATTGAGATAATATTGTTTAGTGGAGTAATGAATTAAGCACATGTAATACTGCAATGACTACCAGGCTACAAAATTGTACAATCGTAATATTGTCCTTCAATACAGTTGACCATAACATTCAAATTCATACCTTGGCCATAACGCTGATTTGTTTCTCGTTTTGTTGGGTTCTCTTGACAATGGGGTTTTGCCTGTAATGCCTATCAATAGTTGGATGCCACAGTCAGATAGTGTGTTATATTATTCCCACAGTCAATATGTTGTAACACCGCTAGTTATTAGGAATTTATACATGTACAATGAGGAGTTAAAAAATAATAACTTTTTGTCTCAAAGTAGAAATGCACAGTTCGAGTTCCACAAGGCAGGAGCATATCTGTATCCATCATTAAGAAGTTATACTCAGCTCTTTGAAACTAGTATAGTGTTTGGTTATATTTACAACGTGGCTTAGTGGTTAGGGAGTGCGCTTTCTGTGCCTACCTTGATGTACCGTTCACAAGGATCGAGTCCGTCTATCGACCCTCAGGTATATGATTGAGTCACAAGATGTGGCTCCGGCAATCGTTGGGGTTGTTTTTACGAGGTTTCCTTCCAGTTTTCCATCGTAATAAGGCAAGGAGTAGTGTGAAGTGGACAATCCGTCATCATATTAGTGAAATACCCTTGAGTACGACGTTAAACCCCAATCAAACAAACAAACAAACAAACAAATCATATTGTTGGGGCTCTTAGCTGTAGCTTAATGGTTAGCATGTCTACTTAATAATCCTACTTCGACCCCCACAGGTTCAACCATCAGGTATATGTCCAAGGGTATGGCTCTGGAAATCACGGGGGTGGCTTTTACACAGTTTCCTTTTCCAACATAATTAAGCAAGGCACGGTGTGAAATGAACCATCCGTCATATAAGTGGAATAACCTTGAGTATGATTTAAATCCCAATCAATCAAACAAATCATATTTTCGTTTCAAGGCAACAAATCAATAAAATATGCTACATATAATCTTTTATATAGGTACCATTTACTATCAGAACCTGTGACATCACTACTTATTTTTGAAAATGGCCATTTTCGACTTTTGTGATCAATATAATACCAATGTAGTTCATTAAAATGAAGGGCTGTTTGTTTGAAGAGTAGCAGTGCTGTCTTTGCTTAGCACTGGAGGAAGATTAACGTTCTAACAGTATCTAAACACTATACATTTTATGGTTGTGATAGTGTCAATTTTTGTTGGAATACACCGCCGTCGTATAAGTGAAATACTCTTAATAGCCTGGACAATCAATTATCAATCCTTAAAATTTCATTTAACCGTATTGAAATCTGATTGAAATTGAATGATTCACTCAATTCACATTTATTGATTCTAGAAAAGATGGATGCTCAAATTATTATTTCCTCAATTGAAATCAATGAATTGCTTTTTATTAAATTTGTGTCAAACTCAATAGATAACATTGACTAGGGTTTAAAGGAATCCTGAATAGGGTGGGAATCTATATAGGTGAGGTTTATTGAAACTCCACTCATAGTGTATTTTAAAGAGATTATAGTTGGGTCTTTTGAGGGGCCGAATAAAGGCCACTAGAATTCAATAAAAACTCAATTTTAGCTATAAAAAAAAATTCATGGTTCCCATTTTAACTAAGAGTATTCAATAGTTTATCAAAATTCAATTTTGGTCGGAGCTTTTATTTAAAATGCGTAAGAGTTTTCACATCGTCACAGGGCTGTCAATTCTTTTATTCAATTTTGATAAATCATAAATTCAATTTTTCGTTGAAAAAGTACTTTAAAGAAAATGGCTTCTATTCATCCCTGCAACTTCACTCCGGAATCTCCATTATTGCTGCAGTATTTGAGATTTCCTAGTGGAGTCTGGTGGGCAGTTGGGCATGTTGGGAGGTAGCTTTCCTGTTGCTCTGGGGCTCCGAGTTAAGATGCAACATGAACCTGGTCTGTCTAATTTTGTGCGTCTTGTTGTTGTCCCTTCCTGTTGCTCAGGTGCTCCAGGAGTTAAGATGCAACATGAACCTGGTCTGTCTAATTTTTTGCGTCTTGTTGTTGTCCCTTCCTGTTGCTCAGGTGCTCTAGGAGTTAAGGGGCAACATGAACCTGACCTGTCTAATTTTTTTGCGTCTTGTCGTTGCCCCTTCCTGTTGCTCTGGTGCTCCAGGAGTTAATGAACATTAACATTTTCTCATGTTAGGAGTCACATGAACCGGACATGTTGCTTGGTTTAATGTTTTGCCTGTTCTTGTTGTTGTCCTGTCTTTCTCAGTTGCCTGTGGCATCTTAGAGTGGTTTCCTTCAGAAATTAACCTGGTACTCAGTCACATGAGTGAAGTAACTTTATGTATGTCATAAAGCCCAGATCATGCAAACACATAAACTATATGGATTTGAGCTTTTTTCTTCACCAGCAAAACTGGCTGCATTTTCATCGTGTAAATGATTTGATTTTCAGTACAGAATTTGACATATTTGTATAATTTTTTTTATTTTTTTTCAGAATATTTTACGTATCCCATGATTCACAGGACCTAAAGATATGGAGTTATATCGCTCGTGACGGATCTACTAATGTCTTTAAGTGTAATGTCTTTAAAGCTTATAAAAAGGTAGGCTTGTTTGTTATGACTTTATGATTGGGTTTTGTTTTCCTAATTCTGACAGGGCGTCTGAGGCAGGGAGTAAATAAGAGGTTAAAAGGTCCCATGCACCTTGTCTGGCTGAAGGTCAATGTGTATGTCCATGAAGTCATTGTGTAATCAAGCCATAAATACTTTTTTTCGACGACCATGACTATTTAGCTATAAAAAAAACCCCAACATTTTCCAAGTTACAAGGCGTTTTCCCAAACTAATAAAAACTTTGTTAATGGTACATTCTAACAAAGTAACTTAATAGTTTTACAAATAGAGATTTAACTTTAACTAAATGGGATCTGAAAACATGTATGTTAGACAGGGTGTGGCCATTTCATGTTGTGTAAGCTTACTGTAGATCTATGGAATAATTTTAGTTTTGTTAAGAAAGTGAATATTAACAGTTTTGGGCTTATGTTGGGATAAAACTTTCCGAGTTTGAACAGATTCCAGTTCAAAAAACTTTACAGGCTTTACTTTACTCATTCGGGAATCAAACCCATGACCCACGGAATTAAGGCACCGAATCGCCAACAGTTCACATCCACTGCCTAGACCACTCAACCAACCAGCCTTTAACTTGGAAAGTGTTCACCCAAAATACTGCAGATCTCTTTTTTTAATTTTGTAACATTAATAAAAATTTAGCTTTTTTTTTTTAAAAAAAAACAGTTTTTCTGATGAATCTTTTAAGACCTTTACAAAGTTTTGCAAAGTTCTCATCCTGAATTAAATTAAGAATCCATCAACAATCTTTCAGAGTTTGAGCAAATTTAAACTTGATTAAATGAATTATCTTTAATTACTTTATCTGGTGATGATTTGATCAATAAACTGCTATGTTATCCTGTTACAACTTTGATAGAAAATTTCCTTTGATTTGTTTCGTATTATCCAATGATAATTTACTTAATCTTGTTTTCTGTAAGACTAACCTGATTATACGTTTTTAGAAAATGTTCTTTTTTTTTCTTCCGTGTTTGATACAATATACTGTTGAATAAAACCTGTTTTTTTCACAAACACATGTTTTCGATAAAATATTGACAAAAAAGTAAGATGCTTACACCAGAAAAAAATAAATTTGTTGCTAGATATTTTTATTATAAGTAAATTATTTAACCTAAAAAATAGTTTCAAAAAATTTATTGAGAAATCTCGAAAACGATTTTCAAATATATAGAGTGTTTAGTGTTTATTATGATGTAATAATACATTTTGATAAAAGCCATTGTATGCTTTCATTGGATTGAAGATGTTCTCTTTTCTGATATCATCACACTTCTTCCTGCAATTCTATACTTTAATGTAGTGCAAAACTCGTTAAATTCATCTTATGACTCGTTACTATGACAACTGGGCAAATATTTTGCAGGTTCTTGAATTTCCCTGGCACGTAATCACAAAACGGCATTATCTCTGTTGGTCTGTTGTTAATTAAATGAATTGTCTGTGGATAAAACGTGGAGATCTGTTACATGATGGCAACATGAAAATAGTAATCAAAAATTCCATAATGGCCTAGAGAAGCCTTATATCAGTTGTTGAAGATCAAACATTGCCGTCCAGAACAATAAAAACTACAGCAATAAAAAGACTGATCAATGCCAGCAATGAGTTTCAAGCTTACACCATTTAACAAAGACCAAACACATGTTGTTATAATTACGGTAATCTACAACATTTTGCATGGTTTGGTACCGATTAAACTTCACTTTATTAGGACTATTTCAAATCAGCGCTTGTCTTTCTTTGCTGATAATGTTTGCTCACATTGGCTCTCGAGCATTTTTATTGTTCATCTCACTGTAGTCAAAGAGAAAGATGATCCTGGTTGTTGGAGACTGTGTAAACTGAAACTGATAAAAACCTTTTTGTTGTCCAAAACTACAATGTATGAGCAATAAATGAAAATTACTATGCAGTGAACACAATATGACTGTTTTATTAGACAAAGTTTCACTCATTCAATATACTATTGGAACTGGGGTGCCATCTGCCTGAAGACAAAACGCTAGTATTCAGGGATGGAAAGAAGGACTTGTGATTGGAGATTACAGATCAAAATTGGACAGTAGCCAATCAAGATTGACTGACTTTTCCATTTTAAATAACAATAACCAATCAAATTCACAGTTTGATTTTAAAATAACCAATCAAAATGTTGTACCAATTTCAAATCCTGCCAATCACAGTTATGCTCACTGCCGGAAAATCAGGCAACTTTACAATCCTAGTTCAAGTGAAATCACATTCTGAGGACAAATTTCTTAGGAAGAAAAATGTTTGGGCCTATGTAGGTTTTGGAGAGAAATCTGCTATCTTTTGTTTGTGAGAAATATGACATTTTATCCCTGAGTGGTTATGCTGTCTGTACATTGCAATGGAGGAACATCCATCTTTCAGTTGATTTGGTTTCCCAAGAGGCAACACAAAGCTGATTGAATATATATTTCTAAAAATTATTCACACTGTCACAGGGATTCTGATTAATTAAAACTGATGAATCCTCTCATGTTTAAGATAGATTCCTAGAGACAAATTTCTGAATACCTCTTAATCTTGAGTTTTTATAGGTAACATACAGATATCTTGAGAGATGGTAATTCCCATGTTCAGGGTATATAAAGTATGTGATAAATGTGTAGCAAACCTGATATACATTCACCAGATCATTAAATATCAATCAATAAATGTACATTTTAGCTCTTGCACCAAAATTTCTTTGCATTTAAGTGGAATGCAGGGAGGATTGGAAGGTCACAGGAAAAATAAAAATCTCTAATTAAGCAATGGTTGTGCTTTTTCAACAAAAAATCTATCCAAATCTAATAACCATTAGGTAGATCTTTTTTTAATTCCAAATTACTTTTTGTGTACAAACCTAGCCACTCGAAATAGAAAACAATTTATTTTACATGTATGCCAGGTGTTGGCTCTACCACACCTGTGATCTGTCAATCAACATTCTCCTCTTCCTTGCTCAGGTAAATAGGAGCAAAGGTATGAAAACTTCGTCGACAGGTGTAAAAGATATTAGCCCTCTGTCTATCATGTTGCTGTATAGTATGAAGTGGGTTTTATATCAGTCAGACTCAGGCCTACGAGTACGTGTAGCTTGCTATATCACTTGTAGCTTGCTATATCACTTGACCAAGGTGAACTGAAAATTACAGATTGATATACTTTGAGCAGGTGACAAACATAGTTTCCAGTAATCTTTCCATCAGTTACACTTTTAGTACCTGTTGAATTAAATGGTGAAAACAAAACATAGCCATTCCTATAAATGTGCCAGGTGAATAAGCAAAGAAAAGTTTGTTCCAAGTACACAAATGTATACTCTCTTCGCTTCGCACTGGAGGAGCAACCAAAACAATTGGCAACAGAAAAAATATTTTTCAGTAGTTTTGGACTGTGATTCCTGTTTCTATGTTTTCATGGTTCTCTCAGAGCTTAGGAAGCCGATCTTTTGTTTTTTGTTGTCCCAGTATTGCTTCTTGTGATTGAGGGAGGTTTCTTTGCGCCACTGGGCTGTCATGCCCTTATGGAGTGAAATAACCTAAGGTAAAACCACAAATAAACAAACAAAAGACTTTCTAAGTATGGTTCTACTGTCATAGTTTCAGTTGTCAGATAGACATAATTACTCTGTAACAGTGTTGGCCTCTGGCTGAAGGCAGTACTTTTTTCAAGTACTGCTTTACTTAGTATTGGAGGAACATTAATTTCTCCACTTCCCACGGAGCATAACACTTCACATGTTATGGTTGGGTTAATGTAACAGTGACTGTTAGTTACACCACTGTCATGTACATGTATGTGAAATACACTTGGGCATGGCGTGAAACACCAATCAATCAATCAATCATCTGTAACTATGTTTAACATCAATCCCCCAATCAATCCTACATGAATGAATAAGAATGGGATTATAGAAACCTCCTCAAGTTTCTTTACTTTCATGGCCAGGTACATCAGACCAAAGGCACAAACAGAAACTTCGTTAACAGGTGTAAATTGTATTAGCAGACATTCTATCGTGCTACTTTATTGTGAAAAGGATATTATAGACAGGGTATGATGTAGCTGGCAACCTCTAGCCCCCCGGTCATTACCAGAATATAGACTTCCTTTCTTTGAAGCTGGTCTCTGAAGGGTAGAGTTGAAAATATATCAAAGAAATGTTGGCCTCTTGATATACCGTAAATAGATTATACATGGATCCTTTCATTGATGTGCACCTTGAATCAATAGAGCCTATTTAAGTGAGTAGTTCGAAAGGCCCAATCATCGAAATGAGAATACCTTATTTAATAATCTAAAGATTTAATTTTTTTTCTTTTTCTGGATGATCTCAAATCTACGGAGTTATTTCTTATTAACAGGCTATCTAGTCCACTCACTTTTAATTTTTGAAATATTTGAAATATACTACCCTCAGAAGGAGGTCTGGTATAATGGATATTTTCACCTAGCTAGAAAAAGTTAAGCCAGGTGTTCAAAGTGTGTAATGTACCAGTGTTAACCTGAATATAGCCAAGCTGTCAGGTATATGAATGATATTAAACCTGTAAAGTTTAGTTTTAAACACCGTTTTACACCGTATTTAAGCAGGGAACACTGAAATAAACAACCCATCACCATAAAGTGAAATACCCTTGAGTACGATGTTAAACCCCAATTAAACAAACAATTCTATGAGACCATCCCGTTGGCATACATGTAGTTAAGGGCAGATTATTTTGTGGCATAGTCCTGTGGTCAGCTATGGAGGAAAATTAATTTTTGTCCACCACTACTATAGTAGGGGGGACTTAGAAATGCTACTCGGTGTCCGTCCGTCCTTCCGTCTGTCCGCCCATCCGTCCGTCACAAATGTTTGTGAACACGCTAGCTTGAAAACAAATTGCCCGATTAACTTCAAACTTAGTATGTAGCTTCCTTTTGTTAAGACGATGGATGGTATTGCATTTCACCAAATTCCGTTAACCCAATTGGGCATTATTACATAATTTTAGCGTATTCATGCCTGTATGTGTTGTGAACACGATAAGTAGAGCATAAATTCACGGATTAAGTTCAAACTTGGTATGTAGCTTCCTCTTATTAAGACGACAGATGGTATTGCATTTCACCAAATTCCGTTAAACGAAATGGACGTTATTACATAATTTTACCATATTCATGCTGTATGTGTTGTGAACACGATAAGTAGATAATACATTCACCGATAATGTTCAAACTTGGTATGTAGCTTCCTCTTATTAAGACGACGGATTGT
>JAQQZZ010142583.1:0-13046 GCA_030265115.1 Mopalia vespertina | reverse complement strand
AGAAGAAGAAGAAGAAGAAGAAGAAGAAGAAGAAGCAGAAGAAGAAGAAGAAGAAGAAGAAGAAGAAGTCCTATTGTCCAATACAGAATAGCTTTGTATTAAAATCTTTTCAAAGATTCTAAACACTTTAGGTTCCTCTAAATGGAAGAAAAAAAGTATGTTATATTATATAGTTTATTCAAATCCGAGACATCATCAGCGGACACGGAAAGAGCATGGACTGAGAGTTAAGAACGGATTGTCCCATGATGCACCATTGTTTATCTTATTTTGCCTTGATCCCTACGCCACGCTTTAATCAGTTGTACTATGGATTTTGCATGGTATACTTGTGACATATCACGGAAAAACAGTCCAAATGCTGTCATGTTTACCATGTTATAATAATAATAATAATAATAAAAAAATTAATAATAATAATAATAATAATAATTAACTTTATTTAGTCTGGGTAGCACAATTAGCCAAAGGGCTCCCCCTTATTTACCATGTTCAGACCAAAGTATACGATTAAAAAAGAAAGAAAGACAGCAACTAGCCTTTTATTGACAAACAACGACGGAAGTTTCAATATATTTCTTACTTTGTGCTCACTTTGAACAGTTTCGTTGAACGCCGGGCAGTCGTTGTTGGTAGTTGAATTATCAATGGAGGGAGTCGTTGCCATGGCTACAATAGCTACACTGAGGTTTAACCTCAAAGAGAAGAAGTTAAGAATCCCTGCAAAACTCAAGAGCGCAAATATGTACCTCTTTGGGACCCCTGTAATAATAATGGAAATATTAAAGGATTGAAAGCAACGTCAGAAGATTATGTAAGTATAAGGTCTTATGAAAAGAACATTGCTCTCTTAATACTCCACCTGCAGCGTTGTCCAGATAATTTCACCACCTATAGCGGATTTGCACCCTGCAAGCCAACGGCTCAACTGCAACGCAAAAGTTAATGAGCTGCTGGCCATGTGACCTGGTGACGTCAGGATAAAGATATCTGATATTATTTACATACTGAAAAGATATGACCTGCTCTGTATGCGAACGCAGTCATTTATTCTCTAATCTGATTGAGGGGAGAGGGGGAGGCATGTGTAGAACATTTATCACTTGGTATAGGTAACAATAATCAATTATATAAATACTAAAAGTTTTCAGGACTTTACATATGGTTGTAAAGTTCTTTACACTCATAGGATCAATACTAATATATCCTTTGTGTTAGACATCTTATAATTTTCCTCATATATTGATATTCACAACCAGGACGTGTAAACTTATGTACTTTCGTACTTTTATAATTGTGGAGGTATGGGATCTTTAGTTTTTTTTTAGAAAATAATGATTTTTTACAGTGCTGTGATATAAGATTAATTCACATGCACTTGAGATTCGATGTTTTAGTTCTGTTCATTTAACAAATGTTTATGATAAAAATTTTGGGATGGAATAATCTCTAACGTTATTTGATGTAGCTGTTTTTTTTTATACGACATTATTCTTACCCACAGCTCACAAGGATTTAATTAACACCACATGCAGATTACCTAGCCTCACCCCTTCGTTTGAATTGTTTATTTTAATTTGACCCTCTACCGCTTCTATATGATCTATTTAAAGTCGCTTAATTTGTTTATATTGCAACACCCCTAGAGTAGTTTCAACTGTTTTAAATGTGATGATAAAATCTGTTTCTCACTTCTCGGCTCTTTGATTAACAAACGAAATAATGCAGTAAAAGCCCGAACGCTTATTATTTTGTTCAATGTTTCACAACACAACACGATTCTATGGATTTCAACCTCTATATTTATTATTGGGAAACATTTGAGTGCAGACACTAGCACCTTTCTTAAGCTTTATGACAGAGCAGAATTATGACGGTATATATACATAAGTATTACAGTTCCAATAACAGTTGCAAAAACAAGAAGTAAGGGGCTGTAGATGGCTTTCAGAAAACAGTTAATGGGATTACATCAAGGGGTCATAGATGACGCAACAGGTTTGTTCAAACAGTTGTTTTACTGGACTTATAATGAGAATAAAGACTACTAGTTTTGTGGTTTAATTCTCAGAATGTAATATCTATAACACTGTAAGAAGTGTAGAAAACGTCTCTTGAACTGACAGATCTGCATTAGAATTGTTAACATTTGCTTGGAACGATGTTACGTGACTTTTTTGTTTGTTTGCCCCACCCAAGGAAACCGTCAAAAACGTAAAACATATATTTCAGAAAATACTTTTAAAATCATGATCAATCTGGACATTTTAAAGACACCAGGATTGATAATGATATTCTCAATGTGCTCTAAAAAATCACCAAAATGTGAAGTCTTTACAAAAAACCGTTGTCAAGAGAAAGGCAAGTTTCTCTTTAGAATCTCTGAAGAGCAGAAGTGTGTGAAATAGACATTTAAAAATTTCCCACCAATTCGGGCTACATTCGATCTCTCAACTGGCGAGTAAACCTACTTTAGTAGATATATTGAGAGCAGTCAGATATCCAGGTGCAATGCAGATTTAGTTATCTGGTGATTGACATTACAAACCTACATATGACCGACAAAAAGCACACTGGGAAATCTAGTTTATCGTGGCACTACCAGTAGTCACCTCGTTATTGACTATATATGGAGTTCACTACGAATCCATTTTTGTTTTGTTTGTTTGATTTCGGTTTAGCGCCGTACTTAACTTTATTCTCTCACAGGAGGGTGTACCAGCCCATTGTGTAAAGGAAATCACCCCCGACACCACTGGCAACAAACATAAACCGCACAGAGCAAATACTGGACACACACAGGTCAATACAAAGACATCACAACATATCGGATTCCTGATCCTCTTTAGTTCAGAAAGCACCAGGGCAACATGAAGCTCCCTCCAAACAGCCGCCACTACAAATACTAAATTAATGGCTAATATTTAACTATCTGTAAGCATAACACTTGAAACAATGGAGAATGTGGCAACCCAGGGGGTCCACCAAGACCTTAAAGTATCAAAATGTGTATAACAAGAAGAACCTCTTACCTCTTATACACATCAATTCCATTTTGTCACCTCCCATATTTGAAAGTTATTCAATTTTCAAAACTGAAAGTTATATAAAAGATCTAAAGCCCCTTTTGCCTTTCAACAACCAACAACAGCAACGTTCACCGTCGAAAACATACCACGGTTTAATATACACAAGTCGTCATTGGTTAATAAATTATTGTTTCATGTCACGGATGAGCTTTTCGGACAAGTTGATGCCCAGTAGGGTGATAATAAAAAATAAATTAACATAAACATTGACGTCCGAAACTTGGACCAAGCGTAAAATTAATTAAGCAATTTATTTTTAAACACAAACGCTGACCTTGGACTGTGGAGCGTAACAGGCTGAAATTAATTTTTTCACCTCAAGCTTACACGATAACTAGTGTCGAACAAACAAAAGAATGTGAATTTAACATAACATACATGTAGATCATAGTAGGGTTTAGGCAACGAGACAACAATGAGGCAGCCAAACAGACACCAGATTCATTATTAAACATAGTGTTTAGATTGTAAAGTGTTAACAAAATTAGGAATTGAGGTTTAGTTAAAATGTAAAAACAAATACACGTCAATCCTTTGACATAAGATTGAGCGATTCCGTGCTGAAAATGTAAAATAAATCAAAATGATTGTGATTAAAATAATGAATCCTATTAAAGTGAAGTTCGAATAACAACCGCCACTCCTTTTTTATATTGTTTTAAAATGTTGTGATAGAAGAATAGCATATAGTACTTAAACTATTGAACAAAATGACTAATTTGCAGTGTCCTATATTTGCTTATAACTTGAGCAACTTAAAAAATCTGTGTGACCATCTTGGTTACGTACGAACATAAATACTTTATATATTCAGAGACAATACTATAAACGGCTATTTATAATTTACATGTTTTAGAATACTCCTAATGGTTTCCAGGAAAAAGACAGACATACAATTTGACTTTATAAAGAAATTTGCAATACCCAGTATGCCTTTAACAGTGCAATGCACAAATGTAATATGTTAATTGCTTTTGTGCGAGAGAAGCCTCGTGTCATGCCATAATCCTTCTTATACTAATAAGCCTAGTTAAAAGGGTGTTTTGATAAGCTCCCAGTGGTAAACAGTGTATACTTCCACAGTTAACAAACATTAGAAGCAAAGGAAACACCAAAACTTCTGCTTTCTTTAACTTAAATATCTCTGGATTGGTTCAACCGAAGCTGAAGATTAAATGTAATTAGAACACACTTTAAGCTATGTCCTGTATATGACTAGAATCTCGCCAAACTGTGGAAACCATTCGAGTTGCAACTTTAAAATGATGAATATTGAGATTTTAGCAGTTTTCCCATGTTAATTAAAAAGGCCAATTTCCCGTTATTTAAAAGCCGATTTTACTCAAACTGTGACACCGAAGGACATTTCGTCTATAAAAAATCATAGACCGTACGAGTAAGAAACAGCATGCACATTTGGGGAAATCTTCCTCATGAGGAAATATGTATAAACCGACAAAAAATGAAGACCTTCCGTTAAAAATAATATGTTAAAATCATTATAGATGTAATTATTTTTAACGGAAGGTCTTCATTTTTTGGCGGTTTATACATATTTCCTCATGAGGAAGATTCCCCAAAATGTGCGTGCTGTTTCTTACTCGTACGGTCTATGACAGGAACGTACAATACACACATAAGAGTGACAATTAGTTTTGTAATCTGTTAAAATCATTATAGATGTAATTACAAAACTAATTGTCACTCTTATGTGTGTATTGTACGTTCCTATATTATGGAGTAGTCATTACCAACGCTTTCCCTTGAAAATGCTAGAGACAGTATTTGATACAGAATACAGTGGACACGTTATAACTTGGGGTCAGTTGGTCGAAAAACTATTAGTCGCTATCACCAGAAAAATCATTAGTAGTGGATTACAAACAGACCAGCGACATGTCGTGACCTCATCTAAACGGATTTAATTTAAAAGAGCTTGGATAAACCGGCCCCTGGTGTTTACGTTTGCGTGATAGAGCTTTCTCCGCAGTGTATAAATTAAGGAAATTATAACACGCAACGGTCCAGCTGATCTGTCCACTATCTGATATCCATTGGTCCGGGAAATGCATGTTGTGTGCAGGAATGTGTGCAAGCAGAGCCATCTTTTGACCGTATTGATGATATTTGATATAAATAATATAAATTCTAATTTAAGAAAATCCCTCATCCATACAAAATCGTATAATTCAATTTCTTGATAAATCTATTAATATATTCGACACATATTTTAAACATATTCATTACACGGTCTAGTGAAGATATCATTACTTAATTGAGGTGTTTTCTCTGAAAGTATGTTTTTCCTTTTGCGTTCTGAGACTTGCCTGCCATTTTGGGCCAGATAGCGAATGACCGAGGCTTGTCCGTTATTCTAAACTTTGGTATATAGAGAAAAGAGGAAGGAGTTACTTGTAATTTGACGCCAACTAATCGTTCGGTAAATCAGTCGCCCAGTTTCCGATACACTTCTTTCCCTGGTCTGTCCCCTGACTAATGATATTTCGATAAAGAGTAGCAATGCAAACTTTACTTAGCACTGAAGGAGTCTTAACTTTTCAACATTATGAAAACATTTCATATTTTATGATTGTGCTAGCGTCAATTATTGTTGGAATACACCGCCGTCATACAAGGGAAATATCCTTAGGCACTGCGTAAAACACAAATCTATTAATCCATCAATATGTCCATATTCTTGTAACGGAGATTTAATCAATGGACAGCAGCAATTACGCTACGCTGCACTAACTGGCATGTCCAACTACATAAAAAAAATGTGTAAATGTGTAAAGTGTATCAAAGTAAACGTGAACGGGATGAGAAATTAAGTACAATGAAAATGTTAACCATCTCACAAAAAAGGTCAATGCTTAACAGACACTAGTACCACATTATGTGCCGTCCTGGAAACATTTGCTCACTGATGACCACACACGTCTGGTCAAAACATTTTTGCCAAACCGAGCATACGAGCGAACAGTTAGACGTCTGATCTCAGTCACAAACTTTGCATAAAGACATAATCTTTTTAATGGGTGACCTGTTTTACGGAGGAGAAATAATCATAATAGAATCGAATGAGTTTGAAGCAGAACACGAAGAGAATAACACAAACGTGTTATAAGACGGCAGTGAAATACCACTTTAATGAGCGAAGGAAATCGTAGTATTGCACCGATAAAAAAATGTATTCCTATATGAACTGCGCAAACCGGGTAAAATGTGTGGTTACTGAAAAAACATCAACCGTTTTTTTTTAAATGGAAAAGTTATACTTCTGTCTCGTTTTGAAAATTTAAAGCATAAAAAAGTATATCATAGTAACATTTGTATGGTTTTGTACAGTTCAGTGGAGCCTACAAGCGTGGGTCGGCGGTTAGCGTGTCTGACAACTGGTATAACACACCAGTTGACTGCGACAATAGCAGGGGTTATTTTGTTTATTTTGTTGTGCATGCGTTGCCTCCCGGGTTTCCGCCGTATTGAAGTAATGCAGAGCTATGAGAATCCTATGTCATAGACTTGACATACATTTGGGTAGATCTGCTATCCAATTAAATTATCAGTTAAAATAATTTGCGGTGATCAAAGTGCTCGCCGACGAAGCTTGGTGGCCGGACAATATATAGACTATTTGTAACTTTATTTTTCTTACTATATTTGAAGTGCTGGCTTAGATGTGACTCGAATCTTAAATTCCATGTAGCCAGCTTGTCTAAAATCAAAACTCGCTAGTTCCTTATAGTTTCTCAGTTGAAAATATTCAACACAATGCAATTTGGAAATGGCAGTTACTTGGAGTCACGGAAGACCGGTTTATCGAGTACAGCGTAGATAACGTATGCTTCTGGGGTAAGTTGCTTGAAACGCTATTAGTCGCTAACACCATATTAAATCGCTAATAGAGGATGATATTGATTGATTGGTGTGCTTTCTTTCTCCTTCTGAAATCTTCTTTTCATAATCATGATAATGGAAACAAATTTACCAAAAAAAATTTAGAGTATTTTACAATGTTTTTTTTTTAGATTTAAGTTTTAAAAAGCGTGCCTCAAAGATTATGTGTATCGGAGGGCGGAAGGGATTAACGTGATTATCTCACCTGAACTGACTACCTGCTAGCTATTACCACAAACCAATTAACAAAAGGACAACAGATCAAATTCATGACAATTGGGAGCGTGGTGGTGTATTTGAACTGAACAGTAGATTTGTTGTTTAAATGGTGCTTTTAGGACGCTTCCCAAGATGGATTTCGTGGCCAATCAATCACAAACTTTATTGTCTCTGTATTTGTGTTCAATAATTTGTTGTTAATTGAATTTACATGTCCATATTTAATTTAAAAAAGGAAAAAACAAACTGTCATAACGATATACTATTAAACTTACAATATTAAATAAATGAATTAGTATATTATTAAATCTTGAAACAAATGTATACTCTATTTACAATATATATACATGCTATTTACAGTGTATGCTATTTTAATTGTCTGGCATTTTTTAGTTATCATATATATAGATTCTTTGTCTCGTCCCGTCCTTTGCACACAGAGCCGTCCAGCAAAAAACTTCTGATTCCTGGGGATACTGAACAGTAGACATGGAGACGGTTTAAAAGATTAAATACTTGACTACAACGACATGGAATTTTGAAGAAAAAATCTCCAACCAACTTAGAAAAATAAGAATTATAGGTCCATTTTTTAAAAGTATTTGACGTTTTTGTTTATTCGTGCCATTATAAAATAAAATGAACATTGTATTTAGAATCTCGAAGTCCTCCTCTGTCTTAATATATGTGTTGGTAATATAAACATCCTTTAGAAATCACCGCAAAAGCCACGAGAAAATAAGGGTCGCATTTTTTACTCCTGACTAGCGGTAGAATCCTTAAGGGTATTTCTCTTAATGACGGCGGTTTATTCCAACAATATTTGGCTCTAGTTAAACCAATATGTGAAGTGTTTCCATAATGTAGGAAAGTTATTTTTCCTCCAGTGGAAAGACAGTATTGCTTCTCTTCAAACAAACTGCCCGTAGCCAGAGGGCAATAGAGGATTAGAAATTGACCGTAAGCGTGACGTCAACAGCGGAATAAATAAAAAAAATTTCTCTAACCAGCCGGCCCCTAGTCCGCACATCTTATCCCCATGGGGTCGTAAAGAGTAAAGAGCAGATAGGTGTGGGTTTCAGGTAGAAAATATTTTAATTGCATGACCTTGCTGGCCGTTATTAAATTTATAGGATTTATGGAGTATCTCATAAATCAGGTTGAGAAAGGCAAACGGAGTTGTTTGAGTTAATTCACATTTGATACCTGCCAATATAAAACTTGACCGTCTCCTAGGATTGCCTCCCTTGTTACGAAAGAGTTGTCTTCCTCTTTATCTCCCCTAGCGGTCTTGGAACGATGGCAGATTTCAAGTTGACCAATTGTTAACCAAATTACGATTAGTAATCTCAACCATCCATTGTTAATAACTGTGACATGACAGCCAGGTAGGTATAATAAGCCAATTTTAGACACAATCCCTGTCGAAAGAATTTTTGCTTTTTGTTTTCACAACACAAAATTCACAAGTTTGAAGCGTTCCTATAAAAATGACAACAATAACTAAAACTAACGAAATAAATCACAATACAGTTATAGATAAGATCGATCTGAGCTATGGCAAACATATAATAATATTACGAACAATTCCGTGTCCCTTTATCCCGATGTCCACAATCTATAGACGAATTTCCCAGAATTCAAGAGTGAGCATTCAGACCATGTCGAATTATCCTTCGACTCTTTCGGTATCGGCACAAATATCTAGGAAGTGAATGGAAGAAATACTATTACACGAACACGCCCAATATTTTGTGTCCATGCGTGCATGCGTGAAAATGAACCAACCTATTCCGCAGATTAGTATATACAAAACCGACACCAAACAACCTGTTTCTCGGGTAATATCTCATTCGAACAAACCATTCTTGTTCCAAATAATATAATTGTTGTCCTCTTTAAGTAGTTTTAATGTAGTGTTGTTCCGATGACCTCAGCATATCAAGACAAGAATGGCGTTCAGACATAAACAATAATTACCTGGGCCCGGTTGCTCGAAGAGCTATTAAATTTAAGATGACATCACACGGTGTTGAAGGTCTATCTCTAACCTGGTATTATCGAATTAATCTGGTGTTAGCGGATAATTGTCTTTCGAGCAACTGGCCCTTGGATAACTCAGTCAAATGATAAAAGTAAATCCATGCGAGTTATCTCCCGTGATTGCCATACGAAATGACCCATTCATCACCCGCGTTTATTTGCGGAACGGAAAGGGCCCAAGCCATTTTCCGACATGGATTCAGACCAAACTAGTCACCGATAATTACCGATCCTTGGCGAGTTACTGACTAAAATCTAACAGGTGCCAGGCATGCGAACCCACTGCGCACTACTTATACTCTGAAGTACCCTATCTCTTATAGCATGGGCGAGAGAAATAATGCCGTATACACTACTGAATATCGAGTTGCACACTTCTGGTTAATGACTTTTCTGATGTCACTAACATATATTTCATATCATTGGCATGTGTTTTAATTCAAAGTTATAACTGGGCTGCAGTTAAATTTCAAACTAGTTTTGATCACACGTTCGAGCTGGACATATGATGTACGCTTATCTATTAACTTATGCAAGTCCTTCTCTGAAAATTTGATTGTGACGTCTCAATCCGGGTAACTCAACCAGTACCTTTAACTTTGTACGTTGCAAACAGAACAGAACTGATGGTAACAAAGCGCATTGATCAGGAACCGCATAAACATGATAAATGTTTCTCAGCTTGATTCCGTGGAAAATTTAAAACGAAAATGGTTAATACAAAATCAATAAAAATTGTAAAAGAACCCAACTGTTTAACTCGATAGATTGGTTGATTGGTGATCACAAATATAAAAATTAATCCAAAACTACGATATTAGTTATAAAAAGCAATATTTATTTTGAAACACGGAATATGTATGTAAGGTAACAACAATGATATCTTGTTGCTATTTGGTAAGACATATATATACATTTGGAATTGAAAATAATGATTCCGCTATTAGATGTCCATGACAAATTGTATGTTTACGTTGGTTATTATAATTTGATAGTAAAATGTACATGTTAGTATTCGTTGAGTTAGTTATCCAATGTTGCTCTCTCAATCCAATCAGCATAAGCCGACACTCGAACGAAGACTGCCGGGATTATACGACCAGTCGGTCGTTCGTTCACTGTCGGACAGCCTGAATGTCCATAACTGGTGATACCATACACCGCCCAGCGTCCATGCGAATCCAAGCACATCAATGGCCCGCCACTATCGCCCTGCAAACGCAGAATATATTTGATTAATTACAATAATGCAGCCTTCTCGGTCATTTTTTTTACAACAGATGAATCACGTGAATATCATAGTTAACTCGCCGAGGCAATGTTTTCAATTGATCCCAATCTCGAAATATAAGTATGGATAACAACTCACATTCGTATAAGTTCTGGAAGGATAAAGGCCTGAATGTAGCATTGCCTACCCATATTGTATTTTCAGAGGAAGTATTTGAACAGTTTTACACTATAGTCAACTAAGTTTATAGCCATAAAATGATGAAAAAAATAATATTATCAAACACAAAAAATAAAGCCAAGATCAGGGAAACTAATGATACTTAGTTTTAAACAGATTACTTGGTCTATCCATTCAAATTAACCTAATTTTAGGATATAGATCCACTTCAAAGCTATCCCAAATCGTATTGACCAGTACAATTTATCACAGAAAATGAATCACACCCATGTAAATCGTTTAAATGTCTACTATACAGGCTTGCTCTATCTTCCTCAGAAATAATATCTTACATTGCACGAATTCGGATAGCTTGTCGGCAATTGGACACACAGTGATTCCGGAATATCTTCTGGGAGTGTATTGGTTTTTTTGACACATTCTGCCATATTCAACAACTTCGCTCTGTAGTGACGTAAGTGATGGGATGCAGAAACTAAACAAACAATCATGAAGAAATATATAAAAATTATTACAAATGTATTTTGTTAATCAAATGTTGAGCTTTTGAAAACCACACAGACATTTGTCTACCTATTAAGAAACCGCAGTTTTACTTCAATTATTTTGACGGAGATTTTCACGGATGTCAGTGTCGTTGTAAGACAGCCATCTGTGTATTGATAAAGTAAGAGTCACTGATTCACAGGCTTAAGACACTGCCTAAACCCTTGAGGCTCTCATGTTTAGCATTCGGTGTATCGCTCTTAAGTCTTTCAATATAACCAAAACGATCTTTCCGGTTATTCCCCATCGTCATATATTGTAGTGACAATACACTAGGTCACCGGACTAGCGGCCGTTGTTCGGTGGTTAGTGTGTTGACCCACTGATCCTACTTCGATGTACCACTCACATGCTCGAGTCCGTAGGTCGTCCTCAAGCATATGAGCGAGTCACACGCGGTGGATTCCGCCACCGAGGGGTGGTTCTTACGACACAGGAAAGACATCCATCGTCTTAAAGGTGACATAACCTTGAGTATGACGTGAAACCCCAATCAAACATACACACGATAGGTCTACTGAGGGAGCTCATCAACACAGATTTATTGCGGTTGGTGTCAACCAACAACTCAGTCCTGGCACAAGGAGCCTTTTTGTAGGTTTGTTTGATTGGGGGTTTAACGCCGTACTTAATGTTATTTCATTTATATGACGTTGTGCTAGCCCAATGAGTAAAAGAAACGACCATTGACGCCACTGGCAACAAACAAGGACAATTCAAGACCCAAGCTCAGGACCCAATACAAACACATCACAAACAGATCAATTGGCTTCATGTACCGCCTAAGCTCCGAGAGCTCCCGGACAATAGAGAGCTATATATTTGATTATATATAAAATATATCATGGTTCTCTCCTTTAGGGTTTATAATACAGTTGTATTTTCATTGCCACTGCGTATAACGTCTCACTGCACGCAAACAAAAACGTGCTGCTTAGCGTCTTAGCCCGTTCAAGTATCTAGAATAGCGTTTCTCGCAATCTCTCAATACATGTGTCAAAATTTTTTATATTTGTCCCCGTCGAATATAAATAGAGACACTCGCATTTTCCAGTCAAACTGTTTTGACACGCATTCCAGATGTAAAACTGTCACAAACTCAGCAGGACGTCGTTTGTCACGCTTGGGCGTGTTGCAAGTGCCGTGATCAGATTAGGTTGATAGCGTTGTGATAAAGCTTGCTGCTAAAGTTTGATTTATCAATGCCACAACAATATTGTACGTCATCTTCGCATTATGCTGTCAGCATGATATTATAATTTCTGCAGTTACCGGTACAGATCACCGAACACCAAAGCTTGCTTCGTGCGTGCACAAAGCAAAACAAACGGGTCGCAGGATCCTGTCCTTCCCTTCACGTTATTGAATGCTGACCGGAGTACGAGTTTGGAATATCATTCTACAGATTGTATGGTTTCGTAATGGCCACAGTTAACAACTGGAGAAAAAACACCCCATGTACCTTACACGCTTTTTAGAGATTGACTTTCACTTTGTAACTGTCGCAAAATGTGGACATAAAAAAGGTCCAAATCAAGTTTATGTTAGAAATGTCACGAAATTAGATACACACGAGTGACACCTTCAAGATGAACGGACCCAATTAAGAGCTAAACCAAAGAAAACTAGAGTATAATCATTTTGAAGCGACATGGTAGGCCTATCTCATCTAGGATAAACCAAACTAAGTCTTTTCATGTTTTGCACACACTTACAAACGTTATAAGGTCTGGTCCTGCCCCATCCAGCAGAATAACATACTGGTGTTTCTGGAATGACTTCGTCTTGGCGTGGCAGGCACACTGGTGTCAAATCGTCCCCTTCCAAATCCAACGGGC